>PITB01032304.1:0-15060 GCA_004024585.1 Paradoxurus hermaphroditus
TCAGTTAAGCCTGGGGCCCCCTGCAGATCTTCGATTCTAATGCAACTAAATGCTATTCCCACACAAACCCCAGTGTGCTCGGAAACCTTAAGCTATGAGCAAATGGCTGTGAAGATGCACCAGAGAAAAGCAGTTAGCCGAGGGCGAGTGAGCTGCAGCCGGTCTTAGAACCACCTGCACTGTCAAGAAAACAAACGCAATTGAACCAAACGTTTCCATTTGATAGTGTGGCTGGCAAAACAGAGCTCCGCCTTGGGCTGTTGAGACAATGACAAATGAAACGTTGGTTGATCCCCCATTTATTTTATCTTTAAAGTGTTTGCCAATACTCAACAGCCCTGGCTGTGTTGGACTGCCATGCCTCCGGCAGTACTGCAATTCCCTTCTCTGTGCTAGGAGTCCCATATGATCTCAATTACACTGTTTCCTACCTTTCCCAGTAATGACCCAATTAGGAGACTGTCTAAAAGTGAGTAGGCAAGGATTCAGATTGGCTAAGTTGCAGGTATTACAGTGAATCCATCTGGAAAACGTGGCATGGGAGCTCTTAGTGTCCTCCTTAATAAGCACATGGTTAGATTCTGCAGGGGCGTTTTCGTAGTTCTGGAATTCCCATTTTGGTCAGGGCCTCTCAAGTATACACGTTTGTAGTGGCCAAAGCAAAGTCACATGTGTTCCTTGGTGAAAGTCTTCCCATAAAGCATTCCACAGATGAACACTGCTATGCCAAGAAAAATGAAAGCACTTAGAAGAATATTTAGCACTTCTGATGCAAAGAATTTTGTAATTTTCTATTTGCCAAACCCCTCTTGGGAGGAGGTCAGTAATTTTCTCATTATCCTGCTAAGGAAAATAAGTCAACTGTTCTTCCCAAAGTAACACATGGTCAATCAGTATCTGGAATTAGAACACAACCATTCTCCATCCAGGGACCACGCTCAGCCAACAAAACATTTGGGTGTAAGAGTGTTGTAAGCTTTGGAGGCAACCAAAATGATGAAATCATTCCCTGATGACAGAATATGCATAATATGTGTAAAGTCAAGATAAAACAGGAATTCTCCATTGCATTTTAAGCCAGACATTTGTTCATTTGAGCTAGATAGGTTTCTTAATAATCATGAGTTGAAGGAAATGGAGTGTACTATGTAAAAGAGAGGGAAAAAGAGTAGAAAATATCATGCCAGAGAAATTTCAATGTAAAAACAGATTCTGAAATATATAAAATTAGTTCAGTCATTCTTTAACAGCTCTCCCTGTCTCAGAAGATCAAGGTTTCAGAATACCTCGTACAAAAAAATCTTACGAAAATGCGACAATAAAGTTCATACCTTAACTTTAGTCTCCAAAGAGAATATATCAAATAAATAAAAGCATGCTATTTTCTTGCTCTGATTCAGAATATCAAGACTGTCAAGATATTATTTTAAGTCAGAGATCTGAAAAAATTTTCTATTCTTATTTGCCATTTAAGTTAAGAAAAATACGTATATCCCCCTACAACCACCACCACCACCACCACACACACACACACCCTAAGCAATAACTTTAGAATCATTCCTGACATCGCCACACTGTCACCCTTGAATGAATCTGTATCCTTTCTTTGCCTTGTGTCTTGTCTAATGGATTTTGATTGTAATTTCATCCATTAAAATCCTATTTTCTATGCAACTTTTAACATTTCATATGCATTTTTATTAGAAACTAACTGAATACTAAACAAAAAAAAAATCCAAAACAATAATATTTCAGAAACAATCATACTCTCTTCCTTTTAGCTTAAAAAAAAAAGTCCTCCAAACTCAAGTCATACACATTAAATATGCACAGTTTCTTGTATTTCAACTATACCTCAATAAAGTGGTTTAAAAATATTTAAGCATTATACACAGTTCAAAAATAAATTAAAAAGTTTTAAAAATCACATGGCCTCTCTCAGTTGCACGGGGCGGTAGGATGAAGGTTTATTTCATGTGAACCCTCTAATAACTTCTTGCATTACTCTAAAATAAATTCATATCACCTAATTCATTATTTTCAAAAGATTCATATTATTTTTAAAAATTACCAAGTTGATTTTGGCGGGGGGTGGATCTTTTCCCTTATTTAGGGTTGCAGAGATTATCTATGTCTTACTTAATATTTATTGATGCATAATAACTGGCCCAAATTTAAAGTGGTATCTCAATAGTATCTAGGTCGTCTCATGTACAATTAACTTAGACCACTCCCTATCAAAAAAAAAAAAAAAAAATCTTGGTTAATGGAAACTGTTTCAGTCTTAGTAGCTGGGAGTGTCACATTCGGGAATGATCTATGAGTAGCAAAAATAAGAGGTGAATTTTTTTTTTCCTCTGAAAACTAAGCACTGTCTCCTCTGAGATTTGCTCTCTGCTTGCCTAAACAGGGTGGCTCCGTGCATGCTAAACTAAGTGCCATTCTTCTAGATTCTAGACGACTTAGTTGACATGATCAGGTATGCAAATAAATACCGGCTCTGCAGTTGCTTTCCTCATTTTTACTAATCTCAATAGAGATTGACTCTCAGCCCTCAGCACCAAACAAGAGGCAATCCAAAGGCTGCTGAGGAATTATTTTGCAAGGCGTATATTCTACAAATGCAGGCTGATTATTGCATTCTTTTTGTAAATACACCCACAAGGTGACTAGATGTTGTCTGCCAGTTTTTCTTTTTTCTTTCAATATGGTCTGCGACGTTCTTTGATGACAGGGAAATTGCTATGGGAGATTCTAAATCTGTCCCTAGGTATCAATGATGGGTTATAAACACATGAATCACAGGCCCTACCGCTTAAAAACATCTATGAAATAAACTATCTATCTTCAGTTATCTCGGCTCCAAATTTACCTAGAGTGAAATCCTCACAACATGGAGAGACCAGGCAGTTCACAATTTACCCTCCAAAGTGAATATACCAAATTAATAAGAGCTCACTCTGTTCCTTTACGCTGACTTGGATAGCAAAATCTGCAAGACATGAAGTTAATACAAGGAGGTAAATGAAAAATCCTTCTCTTTTTATTTACCATTTTGTTTCAGAGCAACATGCAGGAATTCCAGTTTCTTTGGAGCTGAGCACGAAATAAACACAGCACTTTGTCTTATGCACTGCCTTGCCTAGGCCATGGGCCAAATCACGTTCTCTGAAAATACACACGTTCTCCTACGAATACAAAGAAGTGGGCTTCTGGCAGCTCTGTTTTACCACATGACCCCGACGTCCCTCATCCCTGCCCATAGCTGTCTGGGCCAAAGGTAGACATCGATTCAAACTGTTCAGCTGAGATTCCTGATCTGGCCAATGAGGAAGCCAACTGTAACACAGAAACGTGTGAGCTGTGAGGTGACCGATTCTGCCACGTGATGGACAAGGAGAGGCCAGAGCACAAGTAAAGAGAGAAGCAGTCAAAACCCAGAGCTCTCCCCTGATCCTGATGGTTTCCCTTTTCCTGCCTCCTGGCTTTTCCTGAAATCTGGCTTCATTCCTGCCTTTAATTTTCGAGCATTATCACTCCTTTCTTATAATAACCCTCCTTTTTTTTTCTTAATCTAGCTTAAGTTGGTTTCTGATACCCCTACCTACCACAAAGGAGGTCAACGGATATTAAAAAGAAAAAATCCTTACAAACGTATGAACCACGCAGAATTGAACTAGGCCACCCTCACTAAGCCACATCATTTGGGGATTGCAGATTCCTCCTTTATCTCCACTGACAATTTTTTTTTTTCACTTTAAGACGATCCTGAGTTCCCATTATATTACAGGGATTCACAGTACTTTACTCTGTATAGAAGAATAGAGTTGGCCTATCTTATTCTTCATAAGGGACTAAGTAAACACAACGATTTCTATTAGCTGATGAAACTGCTTTGCATTTATGCTTTCTCTCCCTGTTTTTATTATTTTCCTCATTCCTTAAATGCTCACTAGAACTCCCACACTGCACATTGATCTTGGAGAGAAAGCTTGTTAAAGGCTGCATTACTATTTCTTCATAAGTCTAAACAAATAAACTGACCTTCGCAATAGGAGATTTTAAAAACCTTTTCTTTCCTTCGGAACATATCTGCCTATCTGTATCATGCCGGCATGCAGTAAATGTTAAAAATCTGTCGTTAGATATTACGCTACAGTAATGTTCATTAATAAAAATAAAAATCTGACAGACAACAGACCAATCAAGAGAAGCAAAAGTGAGATGGCAGAGCTGACCCAAGGGCCCTGGTCCCCTCAATGTCTTGGTCTCCTGACACCTAGGCCAGTGTCTCCTTGTTATCCTCAGGGTACTGCACCCAGTCTCCTGGAATACATATCATCACTCCAGCTTCCAGAAAGGCTTCTTCTTGCCCTCTCCCCATTAAATCTTGCAGCTTCTCAGTTCTATTTTATTGTTATGCCCTACTTAGCCCTCCAATGATTTAAGAACACTTATGAAAGTGTATTTATAAAAACAAATTGTTTTAATTAATTAACAGTTAGATCCAAGAAAATACATTTAATTGCAAGAATGACACCTCTCCTGCAATTTCCCCAGATGCCAAGGAGAAAGACCACAACTTTTCCCAAAATATCTCATCAGATCTTTACGAGTGGCTACACAAACCTTCAAATGAAAGAAAACAGAAATGTCTCTTTTAAGTGCTGCATTATTTCCGGCCTTTATTATTTGAAACTTAACTCATCACTCCTAATATCAGAGGCTGGTCTCTCTTAAGATCCACCTTCTAATCCTCTGCAACACATTTAGCCAAATTTGAGCCACCCAATCTACTAAAACGTCATGGAACCTCTACCATGGCAGCCCAGGCTGGACACTTGCATAGTTCAGTGGATGTGGTCTTTCCAAGTCTGGTTCCTTCTGAGTACAAACT
The DNA here is from genome assembly GCA_004024585.1 of Paradoxurus hermaphroditus. Taxonomy (NCBI): domain Eukaryota; kingdom Metazoa; phylum Chordata; class Mammalia; order Carnivora; family Viverridae; genus Paradoxurus; species Paradoxurus hermaphroditus. Next base: position 4,898 of record PITB01032304.1, read on the forward strand.
CCCGCCCTGATGCTATATTCTTATATCCAATAAATAAGGGTTAGAACACACACATATACAAACACATGTATTCTCCCCAAAAAAGTCAGAGTTCAATCTAAACTGAAATCAACAAATATTTATTCAATAATTTTTATGTAGCAAGCACTGCCCAAACACACCTTATTCATCTTTTCCATTATTCTGTACATTCATCTTTTCCGATAGGTACTATTTTCTTATTGCTCTCCATAACATTCCCAGGGTCTTCTCATTGTCCACAATGGCTACTAGAAATCTTGACAATACATTTGTATCCTAACAGAGAAAAGAAGCAACGAACAAGAGCCTGCCACTTCCTTAGGATCACTTACTGTAAGGTACATGCACTGTTTCTGCTCACATCACATGAGTATACTCACAGCAAGGAAATCTGGGAAAGTGATCTTTATTATGATAGGCAGATATCTACCTCGCTAAATACCAAAGGTTCTACTATTGAGGAACAAGAGGAAACAAACAGGAGATAACTGGCAGTCTTTGCAATGGGAGCGGTGTCTCAAAGCTGATCCTGATGAGGAAATGATGTTAGTTGTGGGGAAGCAACTAACACCTGAATGACTCCGAAGATGATGGGAATACTTCTCCCTTTACTGGTATATACATTAAGATGGCGAACCTGGACATGAGTAGGAGGAGCCTAGAAGAAGGTTGAGGCTTATGAGGAAGTTATAAGGGAGAAAAGCAGCCTAAAGTTTCCATCACTACAAAACTAGTCCTACCTATGGTTCCCCTTTCTTAGAAGGAGACAAAAACAGTTTATCTGAGAGAACCAAGTGTTTCCTGTTGCTGAGGCTTGGGACAGAACAACAAGTCTCCTGGTGGGCCTTTATACATGGGACACTGAGACATGTGACGTCAAGTCCTTCCCAGTCTACACAAGTTTTAGTGGAAGAAAATTATGTTAACTATATTTCGCTAAGGTATAAATAAGGTATAACTAAGCTAAGCTAAGGTATAACTATATTTAGCTAAGGTATAAATAAAAGGTAACCTATCTTAATGTATTACAATCCCCCGAAATATTTATATGTTGAGAGGTAAATGTGATATTACATCTAATAGTAAGATATTTTCCATATGTGATACAACAAAAGAGCTCTCTGGTTGCTCTCCAAATTACACCCCTTGTGATTGATGCACATCAAGTCATTAAAGTTACTGCGATAGATCCAGAACAAAAATTCCCCCCTCATATTTTTCTGTCAACTGAAATGATACCCACCCTTAAAGATCCAGTTAAAGTTTCACCTCCCCCAAAGCCTTATTTGACTTCGTTAGCTCTCTAATTTCATTTCTCTTCTCTGAAATTCCCATTACACTTAACAGCCTGTGTCAGACAATTTAATAGTTAATTATATGTTGCCTGCTAATGTTTCATGTGTGCTAAGATCCTAGAGGACATAGGTGTCTTGTGCTTCTTTGCAAACCCCTGTGGCCTCTGAAGTATTGAGTGCTAATAAATATGTGTTAGATATTTGATTTGCCTTTTGTTTAGAGCCTAGAAGAGTTACCGAAGTGATGTGTACCCCCACCTAGTTAGGGTGGGTCCACCCGCTGAGTATCATGGAAGAAGGGAGGTAGGATCACCAGGAAGTGAGGGGGAAAAAAAGTGCGTGTGTGTGTGTGCGCGCGCGTGCACCTGCACATCCCCTTTAATATGAGTAATAAGTAGCAAAAGGCCCAGCTAAATATTATTATTGGCATTCGTGTGTGTGTGTATTTAGAACATGTGCAGTTCAAATAAGTTTATGTGTTATAATTTGGAAGGCACTTCTTAGCTGCTATGAGAATAAACTCCCATCCCATTTGGCTTAAAATTTCATCATCAGCATCAAAAAGTTTGGATAAGAAAGTAAGAACGCTGTCTCTCTCCAGAAGTCCATGGAAATTCATATTATTTTGAAACTAACCTTAGCTCTCTCTGGAAGGTGATAGATTGTTAGATTAATAACAGACAACGGAAAGTAGAGCCAGACTGCTGTAAGGGATTGCAAGGGAGGAAGTGGTTTCATAACTGAATCCTGCCTTCTACAAGACATACTGTGAACCAATTCCATAAGGTAAAACGTGGTAGAAGGCTAAAGTAGGAACACTTCCCAGCACCAAGAAGAAACTCTATGTCCTTGGCATTCCCTTACCCCAGAAGCCAAGCCTGCTCCCCCTCTACAGACTCCCAAGGTGGATAGGAGTAGAGTTTGAACACCACATCTCCAGTTCAAACCTCTAACTTCACACATTAACAATTTATTCTCTGATTTTACAGGTCAGAAGGTAACTCAGTAGAAACACCAGAAGTAAATCATGTTTTTTTATTCTCAGTTGAATGCTTTTTCTGTGTTCTTGATTCCTGAAAGCACAAGTGACCTCCATTACATTCAGGGTATACATGAGTACGGAAGCATAGGTGCCTACAGTTTGGTCGTCCATTTTTCACCAGGCACAATGGTCAGCTTTTGAGAGGCAGAATTGCATAGACATTAGCAAAGGGAGCAGTGGCTTTGAAACCCTGCTGTCTGAGTTCAAATTCTAGCTACCTCCACTTCTAGTTGTATGATCTGGGACAAGTTACCTAAACTCTGGTTCTTAGGTTTCCCACCTGCAAATGGGAAAAACAGCATAGAATTATTGTGAGGATATAATTATAAATCTATGTAAAGCATTTAGTACAATGGGCTGGCAGTATAGTAAATAGAATCTAAGCATATACTAACTGTTCTCTTTAATCATAGAGATACATGAAAAGAGTATCAGGTATAACTAAACTTCAGAAATCTTGAAATTAATATATCCCAGCTTCCCTAATAAGCAATGTCTATGTAAATGAGTACTGAGTATTGACCACTGAGTACTGAGTACTAAGCATCAATGTTTAGAGATTAAGAAATTTAAATCTCTTGTAATTACTTTTATTTCAGAGGCATACAGCTAGGGAGAAATGAGGGACCAAATAGACTGCCCCCACCAAAAAAAAAACATGCTTTATATACCAATGTCTTGCCAACTCTGATCTGTATCCCAATTAAAAAAGTTGGTCTATACCAGTGGGAAAACTTCTAAAAAGCTAACGAAGTTTTCTTTCTATAGTCCATTAAGGATTAAAATGCCCATCTGTCCCAAAGGAGATACTTCCTCTTCTATCTTGTGATTTCTAAACACTGAAAATGACACCAGTAACAGTGACCTCAATGCCAAAGGCTTCCCCTATTAAAATTTGTGGAAATGAAGTGGTACCATTCATCATCACCAGGCAAAAAGGACAGTGGGTACCCTGAGGGTGTGGAGGTTGTTTTCTTTAGTTTAAAGGTGGCAGGTGGCAACAGAATGGGTCCAATTAAAGTCGCAAGTCAGAAGGGTGCCCCCAACAGAGGAACAGTGAGTTAGCAGTGCAGGAAACTGAGTGGTCCAGGCTCAGAAGTGGCTGTCATAAAGAAGGCACCTTAGGGTGAGGACAGAGCTATTCACTCAGATGCTGGTGGACCCTCTGTATAGGAGGGCTTATAGGATCACGGGTGTTTATTCCATTCCATGATGTTTTAAAATCTGTCACCTAACTTTTTTTGAGCTTGCTGTGCAAGTATTTTAATCGTCATCACTTTCCCACAGTCTATGATCAAGTTTTGCATTATACATGTTTCAACCAGCTATCTCGAGAGAAACAGAGTTTTCAAATTACCTTTATAAGTACATTACACCAGATCAACCTTATAAAGGGACTCCCTCTCTCTTAATGTGACTGACTGAACAACACTGTGGTTCAGTGACCCAGAAACTGGAAGAACATTTTATCGATTAAGACTATTTGTCATCACAGCTTTCAACAGAAACAATAGGACCAATGAAGAGCTGAATGTCAGAAATAGTGAATGTCACTCTTTTTTATTGCAACTGATAAATATGCACTTCCACGGTACTCTTTCCATCGAACCACTTTCCCTTACTCTCCTGTTGTCCTATATTTATGAGACAAGTTCACTAAAGAGGACTTTCTCTATTTTTTGCCCTTCAGTAATCTAGATACTGAATTTATTGTTATATTGATTTATTTTGTCCACACATAATTGCAGATTGCAATACCAATAGAATTTCCAAGACAATGTTGAAATTCATCACTGGCATAGCAACATGGGGGTAAGGTCATTGAACTACAAGCAGATCTGGGTTTCAGGTTTTCTAGTGATTTGCTGTTTGACCTTAGGATATATACCATTGGTCTTCCCTGACTTTACTCATTTTACGTGATGAAGCAGTTTTTTTAATGGCATTTTTAAAATTCCCCTTAGGTATTAAGATAGTTGAAACATTCTCTCTCTCTCTCTTTTTTTTTTTTTTTAGAAACTTGCATCTAGCATGCATAGGATCAAATCATTGTATGTTACCTCTTTTGACTTCTGCATTACTTATTATGATTATAGTTAAGCTACTAGTGTGTTATTACTGCCTACATGTTAGTCAGGACTCAACTGGAACCAGCTTATGAAAAAAGAGGAGGAGAGTGGCAGAGGTACTGGCTCATATAGCTGGGAAGGACAACAGGGGTCCAAGAACTGAAATGACGCTCTCTGCTCTTTTACTCTCTCATCCTAGCTACTCTCTGGATTTTGACTATTTTCTCCTACTTCAGATGGTTTCTGGCATGAGAGCAGATGGGTGGTATATAACCAGAAGTAACTCCAACTTTATATCATCCTTGATTATAAGCCAGAGAAGGAGAGATTTTTGTCACCAATTTTTGCAAATAAAATCCCAGAAAGACTCTCAACTGGCTCGGAAAGGATTCTAACTAGCTCAATCACTGTGATCAGAGAAATAACTGGTTAAATTCACTCTCCTGTGACTCAGAGGGTGATAAGAGGGCAGAGTTCACTGAGTTGCAGCCCCATCTCAGATAGTACACGTAAGTGAAGGGTGAGTCCCTCAGAAGAAGGTGGTGATATTCTTTCAGGAACCAAGAGAAGGATACTACATTAAGAAAAATTGGCATAAATACCAGGGTCCGTACTCCAGGTTTACCCTCACAACAACAAAGAATTTTCTTTTGACCTTCAGTATAGGCCTTGGTTCTTTTTGTTGATATATTCGAGGATCTTAAAAGCCTAACTGGATTGTCACATCACCTAGAGAAGAGATAGTGCAATTTCATTATTTGCAACCAATGTACCTTATTCAAATAGCTCTACTCAATAAATATTTGGTGATAATGAAGAAGCTCTAGTTGCTATAAGCCAGTTTCATTTTACACTTAACTTTTTATATTATCTACTTCTGCTATTTTGGGCTCATTATTGTGGAAGAGTGTACTGTTCCCAGACACTTAATCTGTGTCAGCTTTAGCAGAGCTTTTTTTGTTCATTAGGCAGTGCTTGATCTCTTCTGACAGCTTCAATCCTATAATGCTCTTCCCCAAAGGCTGCACTTAAAGTCTAGATATCTCTATACATCACAGAGGTTCAAGTTCATGACTTCACTTCTTATTAGACTCTTACTGAAACTCCAAGGATCCTAGATATTTGTTACATAGCAGTCATCTATAAGCACTATTATTAAAGCCTCTGCAGTACCTGGCCAGAATGTTTAAGCCTGTAAGGTCACAGAATGTGTTTAGTAACTGAATCATTATATTCCTTTTCTTTTCATTGATCCTCAGGAGTGAGAGATCATATGCATAAATCCATATTCCTCCACCTAGCCTGTGATTTGTAAATAAATTAAGTGAAACAATTTTACTGATGGGGAGTAAGTTCTATATTAAACAAAAATGATGGTTATTGTTTCTTTGCCTGACAATTATCCTTCATTTGAATCAGGTTGAGTCCATAATAATAAGGGAGAAAATGTACCTTTCCATGTATCAAGTGTGCTTTGTTCTATACCTCTATCACATTCAAATACATCCATAGAACAAAGTAAAAGGCACCTAGTAAAAGGTATTTACTAGGTCAGTGGAAATTTGCCCCAAGATAATTTTTACATGAAATTTTGTACATTACAGTGCAGGGAAGATCCACAGTCTAACTGTATCCACAAATGTTTTTCTAAATTTTTTGGTTTTATGCTAAATTTAGCTAATTTTCTTAGATGTCTGTAATACTTAACACAATAATCTTTGACAATTGTTCTGCTTCCCACAAGTGAGAATTATACATCTTTTTAAGACATGCTTTTTCTTCTATATAGTGGGCGTGACTGGCAATACTATTGTAAAAAGCATTTAAAGTTAAAGGCGGTAATTGAAGAAAATGTCCTTCATGGCTATCCATTATGCTGCAGCACATCTTCCCTGAATCCATGTCCCTTCTGGTCCCTACAGCATTTCTGTTAATATTTGTAGGGAATGTCCTTGAAAGAGCGATGGATGTTCCTTTTTACTTCAAATTTTCTGCCTTTAATTCCTGTATTTCTATCCTCTCATAAATACGCTCTAACTAGGATTTTTCCCCATTAGTCTCCTGAACACATTGTTTGTTTGTTTGTTTGTTTGTTTGTTTGTCTGTTTTAATCACCTGGTACTCACCACAAATGCTCTCCTTAATCCCTATCACCTATTTAGCCCACCCACCTCACCGTTGGTAACCATCACTTTGTTTTCTATGGTTAAGAGTCTGTTTCTTGGTTTCTCTTTCTTTTTTTTCCCCCTTTGCTCGTTTGTTTCTTAAACTCCACATATGAGTGAAATCATGTGGTATTTGTCTTTCTCTGACTTATTTCACTTACCATTATATTCTCCAGCTCTGTCCATGTTACTGGAAATGGCAAGATTTCATCCTTTTTTTCTGTCTGAGTAATATTTATTGGTGTATATACCACATCTTCTCTATCCATTCATCTACCAATGGACACTTGGGTTGCTTCCACACTTTGGGTATTGTACATAATGCTACTATAAACACAGGGGTGCATATATACCTTTGAATTAGTGTTTTTGTATTCTTTGGGTAAATACCTAGTAGTACAATTGCAGAATCATAGGATAATTCTATTTTTAACTTTTTGAGAAACCTCCATGCCATTTTTCACATTGGCTGCACCAGTTTGTACTCCCAATGGTGCACAAGGGTTACTTTTTCTCCACATCCTTGCCAACACTTGTTGTTTCTTGTGCTTCTTGTGCCTTCCGCTTTGTTTTTCAAGATTACTTTGGTGTGGATCTACTTTTGTTGATTTTGTTGGGGGTTCTCTGTGCCTCCTGGATCTGGATATCTGTTTCCTTCCCCAAATTAGGGAAGTTTTCAGCTATTATTTCTTCAAATAAATTTTCTGCCCCCTTTTCTCTCTTTTTCTTCTCGTGGGACTCCTAGAATATGAATGAACTATGTTTGAGGGAAAACAAGTCTGTTTTCATTTTGCATAATTCTTTTTTCTCTCTTTTGTTCAACTTGATTACTTTCCATTATTCTGTCTTCTAAGTCATTAATTTACTCCTCTGCTTCTTCCAGTCTGCTGTTCCTTCCATCAAGTATGCCTCTCATTTCATTTATTGAGCCCTTTATCTCTATGTTATTCCTGATCTCTGTGTTAAGGGTCTCATTCATGTCTTCCATAAGGACAGCATCCTTATGATCACTGCTTTAAATTTTCCATCAGGTATGTTACTTATAACTGTTTCTCTTAGGTCTCCAGCACTGGCCTTGTCCTGTTCTTTCGTTTGGGACAAATTCCTCTGTTTTCTGATTTTGTCTAAGTCTCTGTGCCTGCATCTGTGTGATTGGAAAGTGAACGCCATCTCCTGTTCTTGAGAGTAATGGCTTTAGGAAGAAAAAGTCCCGTAGTGCCCTGCCATGTAGTGTCCCCTGTTCCCCAAGGCCTGGCACTTCTAGGAATGTCTCCAATGTGTGCTGTGTGTGCTCTGCTGTTGTGTCCTAGATACTTTATCCTTCAGGTCAGTCAGATGACTAAGGCTCTCTTTGCCTATAGTGGGCAGTGTTTGGTCCCTGGCCTGAATGTAATGCATTTTAATTAGGTGCTCTGGTCTACTTGTGAAATGAGACCTTTTACCATCACCACCAGGACTGAAGCCTCACAAAACTCCTGGAGGAGAGATGCAATGATGGCAGGGGTTTGGGCCGGTGTTCTAGGGGAGGGAAACTGAGGCAAGTGTGACTGAGAATGGCAGTTCCACCTGGGCTTGGTGTAATTAGGTACCGAGTATTGGCACTACCCTGGTTCCCACAGGTGGCTGTGTGTTTATGCTGAGGAGCAGGAGAAGGAAATGACACCTGCTAGTTTCTTTGTTCACAGAGGGGTCACTTAGTGAATGCTGCCTCTCTGAGACATGCTCCAAGATGAGCAACTAACCTTCTCACCGTGTGCTCCAGGCACTCTTCAGATCAGTGTCCACACTGCAGGACTGCAGACTCAATGCCCTGCCTTCTTCCAAGAGGAGCCCCAATGTCCTCCATCCTCTCCCAGAGACAAGCACTCTGACCTTTAAAACTCCACCTTAGGTGGCTCAGCCAGGTGAACATCTGAATCTCAATTACAGCTCAGGTCATGATGCCAGGGGTCATGGGATTGAGCCTTGCATCAGGCTCCATGTTGAGCATAGAGTCTGCTTAAGATTCTCTCTCTCACTCCCTCTGCCCCTCTCCCGTGCCCACGCACTCTCTCTCTCTAATAAAAATTTTAAAAAAATATATAAAAACAAAATACACACAACATACAAAATATGTTCTAATTGACTGCTTATGCTGTCAGTAATTCTATCAGTCAACAACGGCCTATTGGTAAAGTTTTAGGGGAGTCGAAACTTATACGTGGATTTTCGACTATACAGGGGGTAGGTGCCCCAACCACTGCATTATTCAAGCATCAACTATATACCATCCTCCTGCTCAGAACTCTAATAGTTTTCCATCATAATCAGGATAAGGTCATACCATCATTTACAAGGTCCTCTGTGATCTGATTACTGCTTCCCTCTATGAATTCACTTCTCCTCACTCTTTCCCCTATTCCAGTCCCTGGCTTGAACTCTTCTTCCAATACTTCACTTCGCTTGCTCTCTCACTGCATTCAGGCTGTACTCATTTATTGCTTCCTCAGAAAGACTGTCCCTGACGTGCTCCCTAAAAAAGTAAACTCCTTTCTTATAGTCTATCTTTTTACCCTATAAAAAAAAACTTACACTTTTTAATGGTATTAAATGTTTGTAAACTTGTTTATTAATTGCACCTCGTACAAGATTAGCTCTAGCATAAGGAGACTTATTCTCTCTGTATATCTTTATATCTCTATCTCAGTGCCTGAAACAAACCTTATTGGTGGACAAATGAAAAAGAACTAATTGATTGATGAATATAAGGGAAAATGAGCACAGATTCTTACACATAGTAAATTATAATAAAACTGTATTGAATCTCCTGTTCAATATATGTTAAGGTTGTTCCTCAATATTCATTTTGGAAAAATCACAGTTCATGAGCTGATATGTTTATCAATGAAGGACTTGAATACTCTGCATGTATTACTAATATGCTTTGTATTTTATAATCATTCCACTTAGAAAACCACATACACACACACACACACACACACTTAAACACACACATACACACTTCAAAATTTGATTTTTCCAGCCTGCTGAAATGTTTTACTAGGCATCATATTTAAGATCATTCACTGAAACTTCTAGTGATAAAACTGTAAGTTTAGTTTTAATATGTTTATATTTTGTTGAACAATTATTACAGAATATATCTACATATTGAATATGTACTATTGAAAAATTATTTTACATCTATTGAATATTTATTGATAGGTATTATTGTAGAATAGTAAGTCAATTTCACTACCTTAAATATAGTTAAATGCATTTATCTTAAACATAGTCAATTGCATTATTCAGCAATAAAGCTTTTCTAAAGCATGTGACTTTATTCTACTTAATTACTTTATCCTTTTAAGTTTTCATTTTGTATACTTTTTTGAAATAAAAAGGAAAAACATACTTTTCAAAAATTACAAAGATCTAAAATGACATTAGAATATTCTACAAATGAATCACATCAGGCTAAAGAGCAGATATTCACAATATTACTGTCATACAACAAGCTTATTCAATATTTCAGATTTTTTTCCTTTAATGTATTATCCTAGCACAAGATAAAAATAGTGTACTGGGGGGG
>PITB01032305.1:0-15054 GCA_004024585.1 Paradoxurus hermaphroditus
AATGTTACTGGAAAGCTGCCTAGCATAGCAAGAGCACTGGTCTTGGAATCAGGAAACCTGGATTTCCCATCCACGGGAGAGCCATTTATTCTCCCCAAACATCTGTTTTCCGATACATATACATATAGAAAGAGCATCACTGTATACCTATCACACACATCACTGAGAGGCTCAAATGGGAAAAGCATTGTGAAAACACTCCCGGAACTCTTAAGTGACAAGCAAAGGCAGGGACTTTCATCTGTAGGACAATAGCATTCAGAAAAAAGCACTCATGCTTTAGTTTAGCTTTGACTTTTCATCTCGAGGTAATTTTAGACTTAAGCTCTGCCCACCCACGTTAACCTTCTGCATAACTTTACTGAAACTGTCAAAACTGAGAAACTAGCATGCGTACAACGTTACTAACAACGCTACAAACTTCAGTGAGCACTCCCCAGGGTTTGCACGAATGTCCTTCTTCTGTCTCAGGATCTAACCCAGAATCCCAGATGGCGTTGGGTTTTTATGTCTCCTTAGACTCCTCCAATCTGTGGCACGCCTCTCGTGGCCTTTCATGACCTTGAAACTCCGTTACTTTGTAGACAGAACTTCAAATGGGATTTGCCTGCTTCCCCATGACTGGACCGAGGTCATGGGTTATCAGGAGAGATCTTACCAAAGTGACGTGTGCTCTTCTCAGTGTACCACATCCAGGAGGACCTGACGATGCCACATCTTAGAGCAATCGGTCCTCAACCTCAGTCACTTGTTTAAGATACTATCTGGGGGATTTCTCCACTGTAAAGTTACCATTTCTCCTTTTAAATCCGTAAGCATTACTGTTGGGGAAGACTGTGCAAATATCACGCATAATTTGAAACTGTGCAAACATCAGGCTTCTCCTTAAACTTCTATCCAGTGATTTCGTCCATCATTCAGTGAATCTTTTTTTTTAATTGAGATATAGTTGATACATAACATTGTATTGATTTTAGGTGTACAACATAATGATTTGATATATGATATATTTATCATGTATATATATATATATCTGATACATATGATGATATATTGTGAAATGATCACCACAGTATGTTTAGCCAAAATCCATCACCGTTACCTAGTTATTTTTTTCTTATGACGAGACTTTTTAGGATCTATTTTCTTAACAGCTTTCAAATATGCAGTACGGTGCTATAAATGATAGTCATCATGTTGCACCTTAGTTACATCACAAGGATGTATTTGTTTTGTAACTGGAAATTTGCACCTGCGACCTGCTTCAGCCTTTCCACCCACCCGCTCCTACCCCCCTGCCTCTGGCAACCACCAATCTGTTCTCTGTATCTCTGAATTTTTTTTTCTTTTTTAAAAGCTTCCACATATAACCGAGATCATACAGTAGTTGTCTTTCTCTGCCTGACTTATTTCATGTAGCATAATGCCCTCGGGGTCCACCCATGTTCTTGCAAATGGTGGGCTTTTGTTTTTATGGCTGAATATTGTTCCAATATATATAAATATATATACATATATCGGAGATATATATATCTCACATTTTTCTTATCCATTCATCCGCCTATGGATACTTAGGTTGTTTCCATTTCTTGACTATTGTAAATAATTCTGCTGTGAACATGGGACATTTTCTTGTTGTTATGTATGTATACTGTATGTATGCTGATGCTATCGGAGGGAAAAACAGAGGAAATACAATCACAATTTATAATAATTTTGCTTGCAGTAATTATTACTGAGGTGTTCTAATGGTGATTTTCTATTTCCCCCATTCCATTTCCTTCTACATTTTTGATTTGGAATTTTTCTGCAATGAAGAGTTATTTCTTGTTCCTTCCTTCCTCCCTCCCTCCCTCTCTCCCTCCCTTCCTTCCTTCTTTCCTTCCTCCCTCCCTCCCTCTCTCCCTCCCTCCCTCCTTCCTTCTTCACTCTATGCATTTAGATTAGCATGAACTCTAGGTATTTGTTAGACTTTAAGTTTTCATTCAATAGCCTCTCTGGCCACTGGGAGCTCCTTCAGCACTGACTCAATATTAGCCTTGCCACATGCTGCATCTTTGTTTCTTTTTGTTTGACTGGTTTGTTACTTGGTTGGAGTGAGCCTGAGTTTTGCCTGCCCGAGCCCTATCGTCCATCACTTCCCCACACGCTGTACATTTTATCAAGGAGCACTGGAACATCAAAACCCCATTACCGAGAATAGAAAGTAAGTAATACAGGTTGTGAAAGATCGAATGTGGGTTTAGTTTCCTCTCTAGATTTCTATCATGTTCCGTCACCATCCCCACTTTTCCCGTGTACAAAGGACCATACGGTCTCATTAAGAAGCAATTATTGGGCACTCAGTACATGGTAGGCCCTGGACCCACAAGATGGGTGTCAACCAAAGCCCTTCTCTGCACTCAAGACTCCTCAGTCCATTCAGGGAGACAGTTTTAGCCCCCGTGCTGCAAATAAATGACTTCTACTACCTAGTGATGACTAGTACACCAAATGTTTATATTTAACTCTACTTGGCCCATGGAGAAGATAACTTGGTTTTAGAATCTGCACTCTGAGACGATGATTTGGCACACACAGTAGGCTGAACAATGGTCCCCAAGAGACGCCCACAGCCCAGTCCCTGGAATCTGTCAATATGTTACCTTTTATGACAAAAGGAAGGCAAAAGGAACTTTGCAGATACAACAGAGGGTCTTGATATGGGGAGATAATTCTCCATTATCTTGGTGGGCCCAATGTAACAACACGTGTCTTTGCAGAGCAAAGGTCAGAGCCCGAGGAGATGTCATGATGAAGAGAGTTCTGTGCGGCCACTGGCCAAGGAACGTGGGCAGTTTCTAGAAGCTGAGAAAGGCAAAGAAATGGATTCTCCTCCTCTTCGGTCTGCAGAAGGAAACAGGCCTGCTGACCCGTTTTAACTCTCTGGCTTCCAGAACTGGAAGAGATGCTTTAAGATAATCTGTGATAATTTGTTACAGCCGTGCTAGGAAATGAATACAGCATATAAGCCCCGTGACTGCTGATGGCCACGAAGCTTTGGTCCCTTATTGTTGCCTGGGAGTCATCGGGAGGATTTAGAATTGGGATTCCATGTGACAGAAAGACACTTGCCCCGAAGATAGTGTGAGGAAGCCAGCGCTGCCCACAATGGTGTCCTGTGGGAAGAGACTCAAAACTCCCAAAGGGCAGTGGGGACATCTCCAGGAGACTATGGAGGTGTTTTCACAACAGAAAGTCTGTGTCACTCATGACATTTCATTCCTAGTACCTGTGCCTCCTGCGCACACACAGGGCCTATATGCAACCTCAAAAGAGGAATTTTGAGTTGGACACCAGCCAAGACCGGGAAGTGGAATGAATATCTATTCTACTTTTTCCCCTATCGCCATGGTTGCCTCTTTTAACCCTTCCCAGTGTAGCCGGATTCTCGCAGAGTGAGTCATGACACCAAGGTTTTTCTTTCCAGGAAGCAACTTTATTCATGCCGGCACTGCTCAGTTGGGTTCGGACCTGAAGAACTGAGCCCCAAATGCCACGAGGCCATGTGGTGCAGTTTTTTATATTTTTTGGTCTACCCTATGTGCTAACACACAAAGATGCAGTCTGATTAAGTGGTCTCCTGTTAGAAGGCTGGGAGGGATGCCAAGTATGCTTATAGACAGTTGAGGGTTTTTGTTTTTGTTTTTGTTTTCACATTCTTTAGGGAGGGGACCCTACCACACCTGGGCAAAGAATAAAAAAAAAACCCTGCATGTGGCTAAGCTAAGGGAGGAAGGCTTTGGAGGTTGTCTAGATTTTCGCTCTGTCTCCTAAGAGCCATTCAACACTTTGGTAGGGAGGGAAAAGGGAAAAGACCTTTCCCAAAGCCTTCCGAGGTCCAGACTTCCATGCAATGCCAGCTTGTCTCGTTGGCTGCCTACTGCCTCTGTGAGCCTGTGTTTGCCTTATTTATTTTTTTTTTTTTTGTAATTTTATTTATTTTGAGTGAGAGGCAGAGAGAGAGAGGGAGGGAGAGAGAGAGAATCCCAGGCAGGCTCCACACTGTCAGGACAGAGCCCAGTGTGGGGCTTGAAATCACAAACTATGAGATCATGACCTGAGCCGAAGTCAGATGCTTAACAGACTGAGCCGCCCAGGCGCTGCCCCCCTTCCTTTGTTCCCCCTGTGTTTGCTTTTGCTTAAAGATCTATTTGTATACGTTGGGATATATGAATTCCCAAAGTTTCAATACTGCTTCACCAAATGTGTAACATGAGCAAATAAAAGTAACAGATCCAGGAGGACTGAAGCTGTAGGCAAGAAATTCTTCGGAGAATGGAATCGGCTTGCCTTCATTTTTGTCTTCATGTTACAGAACTTCCTCTGCCTTTAAAAAGACCGGGGGCTGTTCTCTGTTGAAGATCAGATCATTGGTTTGATGTGGCTCGACAGCACGCGTGCCATCCAGGCTGATACCCTTTGCCTGTTTCAAAGGCAAAACGAGGAGTTCTAATTCCCGTTCGTGCACTGAGAGATCAAATAGGAATACTTCCCGAGGAAATGAGAATAAAAAATAAAACAGGCAGCCCAGAGATGCTTCTGAGCCCCAATTATATTCCATTTTCAGCTTGTGTTCTCCTTCTTAAAATGAAAGAAAATTGTCGAGTGTTTCTAATCTTCGCAGCTTGGATTGAATCCATCTTGCCTGAATTGTGTTAAAGTGGTCTTGCATTAAGAAGGGCTTTCAAAACAGCCAAGTAGCTGTGGCGGTGGGTTTGAGACTTGGTCAACTGGAAAATGTTTTGTTTCACCAAAAAATGTCACCCAGTCAAAATGTCCAGTCAAAAGACAAATGTATCAATTCTGAGTTCGATGGATTTTTTTCTATTTCCTTCCAAATCTCCTTTCAGATGGAGAGGAAAGCAGCGTTTATTAAATATGTCAAGGTTTCTGTGCATGTTGATATTTTATATATTCACCTCACGAGTACAGGAGAGATCGTCTCTTCCTCCATTAAAAAATTATTATTATTATTATTATTATTTGAGAGAGAGAGAGTATATATGGGGAGGTGGGAGGGAGAGAGAGAGAATCCTGAGTAGGCTCCGCACTCAGCACAAACCCTGACATGAGGCTCCATCCCACAACCCTGGGATCATGACCTGAGTCGAAATCAAGAGTCAGACGTTCAACCGACTGAGCCACTCAGGTGCCCCTTCTTCTTCCTTTTCAAGATTAGAAAACAGAGATGCATTTTTTGTTTAAAGAAATTGTCGTGTTCTCCAGGAGAACCACAATGTAAGTCCAGGGATGTCTAAGAAGTAAGGAAAACAGCAGGTGCTTTGGAACCGAATCAGCACGTTTGCACAAACATCTATTAGCTCTACGGCTTGAGACACTTCTTTTTGACCATTTATGAAATGGCGATAACTATATGCATCTTGTAAGGTTATTATTATACAACGTGTGCATTGTGTCCAGACACAAAGGTATGTTAAGTGCCAGGTCCCTATAGCTATTGCATAATGATAAGTAGTATTATTCAATCAATAATTGTTGGCCACCTCTTCATTGGCAGGAGCTACGTCACGCACTGGTACTCCATGATATACAATGGCTACCAGTTTTAATTGGGTTTCCTCACCTAAACAATACAATGGATTCTTCCATTATAGCTACTATTTGCAGAGAAACTCCCGTGCGCAGAGACAGTGTTTTAGGCACCTACACAAGACTGAAGGGTAGCATTGCCAAACAAGAACATGATCATGGTCCGTAATGATCCTATTGAATTGGTGAGGTAGATGTTCCCAGGAAAGCAATCTATGTGTCACTGATTGGCTTCAAAGTAAAGCACAAGTCACCTTGAGGACAGCAATAGACTTGCCAAGGGGTGTTCCGCCTGCATAGCTTCAGAGAGTCAACACAGATTCTCATCATACATTTATATTCTTTGTTTAAAAAAACTCTTTTACCTGACGATTCACCTGCGGTTGAGGTAACACAGATTTTGTCCTCACTTTCCCTTAAAAAGTCACCAGCTCGCATGGTGCAAACGACAGGCACGCTTCTCATCCATCACCCTTCTCAAAAAAAGTGCATTTCTTTATGGGGGGCGGGAACCTTCTGGGGTTTTGGGCAAAGGAGAATTTAAAACGTTGGTCTCCAGGTTGAAAAAACCTCTAACAATTGAAAAACAAGTCCTTTTGCAAATTATATAGTTTCTGATTCTCCTCTTTCAATTTAGGACTCAATTACATAGTGAAGAGGCAGATCATATAAACTAGTTTTTGATGGTATATCGAAATGCGTGCTTTGCGGAGAACACGAAAAAATTGGGTTGTCATTGTTTTATATTGTGATTTTTAAAATTCTTCTCCCGTGGACTCATTTAAGGACATTAGTTTTCTCAGGCATCTAAATAAATAAAACTTGAAAGTGAATAAATAATATATCAAACTATTTTCATTTAAGGACTAAGCAATATCTATTCATAAAGACACGATCTACATGAAAACTTTCCTTTCTATCTCATCAAGGTGTGGTTTCTATTAAAATGTTTATAGTTGGTAATGATCGCAGTATGTTATACATTTTTATTGTGTGGGTAAATAGGACGTAATAATAATTATACTATTTGTCGGTCAGTTCACATTAAAAAAATTAATCTTGGGCCATAAAAAACAAATCAAAACCAATTTCAATTTATCTACCAAGGAAGAGGAGAACAGCTTGTGACATCGTCTAGGAATTGACCTTGGCGTTGTCTGAGAACCAGTCCAAGAACTGGCCTGGAGCTCATAGCCAGACCATGGTGGCTTCCTGGGGGATATCCACAGACATCAGCCAGCACCCAATTGGTGTCTGATGCCTGTGCTCTGTGACTATGATGCAGGGAGACAAAACAACAATGAACAAACAAAACACAACAATTTCAGAATCATATCGAAGCACAGACAAAACCGAAGTGTCTTAGTTCAAGCCACTAGAGTGAAAAATACTACAGATTGGGTGGCTTAAAGAGCAACCACCTATTTCTCATCTCCTAGCTCTGGATTCTGGTAAGTTCAAGATCAAGGCACCGAAGGATTCAGTGTCTGGCGAGGATCTGCTTCCAGGTTCCGAGATGACTATCTTCCTACTGTGTCCTCATGTGGCAGAAGGGGCATGGGAGCAACGTGGAGGCTCTATAAGGGCACAGATCTCAGTTCAGGAGGTCTCCACCCTCGTGACCTAATCACCTCCCAGAGACCTCACCTTCCAATACCATCATGTTGGGAAATAAGACTTTTGGGGGACGCAGGCACTATAAAAGTACCAAACATCACTCTATCCCAGCTAATACGAGTGACTGTTGCTCCTTTACCCATTATTACATGAACCAGGCTCTTTTCTTCTAGACAAGGTTTCCATAAAAGGAGACTTCCATATAAGAATTATTAAAACAACCAAGCATGGACTTGGCCCCACTTCCTGACAGCATTCTATCTAGAAGAAAGGCTCCTTGGTGTAGATCTCCTCAGTTACCTAACCAAAGTCCAAATCCTATAGTAAGTCCTTTCCACCATCTTACTGAGATATCCAACCCTTCTCCATGGGGTACATTCTCCCTTGCCATGATGAGCAAGACCCGTAAGAGAACCCCTGTGGTGTTTGGCTGGAGGGCATTGACAGAAAGGGAGGCGCCACCAAGATCCAGCCGAAGTTCTCATTGTCCTGTATGGAAACCCGGGACCCAGTGCCAACATTCGCTTCTGAGACCTGCTAGGTCTCTACCTATTTGAGGCGCCCCCTGTGTACATGGCTAAGAGATAAGCTCATGCCACACTGAGCTCCAATATTTTGTTAAATACCCTGGCATTTCAGGGTTTATCTTGTTTATTCGATCATATTTACATTGTACTCTGATGAAATTGTTTTCCGCCTTCTAACACCTGCTCCTGGTCTGTCTGCTTGTCTAGTACCTTGGAGAGCACTGTTTGTCTCTAACAGGAAACGTCTACGGGGAGATGTATTAGTGAGGGTTCAACCAGAGAAATAGAACCAGTCGGACCTGTCTATATTAAGGGATTTATTGCAATGAATTGGCTTATGTGATTGTGAGGACCTGGTGAGGCAAGTTCAAAGTCCGGAGTGCAGGCCATCAGGAAGCAGGCTAGAACTCTCGGCACATGCTGAAGCTTGATCCACAGCAAATTCTTCTTCAGAGAAGCCTCAGCTCTGCTTTCGAGACTTTTCAACTGCTTGAATCAGGCCCATTCAGATTATGTAGAGTGATCTCTTTCACTTAAAACAACTGATGATGGACTTTAATTAAATCTACAAAACATCTTCACAGCAACATCCAGGTTAAAGTTCAACTGGATAACCAGGGACTGGATTGTGGCCTGGCCAGATTGACGCACGACTTTGGCCGTACTCGGCAAAAGTTGGGAACGGGGCTGACAAGTCTGTCCCCAAGCTGGGCCCAGGGACTGAGACGCTCACTGTGTTCCCTGACACTTGGCATCTTCTTTAGACCAACTTTCACTTGGCTCACCATTCTCAAACCTTAAAAGGACATTCCCTCAGGCTGGTCTTGGTGCTTTCGAGAACTTTGTTTATTTTTGTCTTCCAAGAATCAGGAGTTTTTGTCTGCTTCCTGATGATGGCTGGGTGATGACTGCCTTTGGCTGGGACCCAGAGCCACAAAGTAAACAAGCACCTTCTGAGGGATTCCAGCAGCTCTGAGGCTACACTGTGCCTCCCTCCCCCATCTACACGGTGTCTCTACCCCATCTACGCTGTTGTCTCTCTTCTGTCTACACTGTGCCCCCCCACTGTCTATGTTATGTCTCTCTCCCATCTACACTGTTTTTTTCCCACTACCCTGTGCCTCTCCTCTGGCTACCCTGTGTCTTTCCCCCCGTCTATACTGTTATCTCTCTTCTATCCACACTGTGCCTCTCCCCTGTCTCTGTCGGGTCTCTCTTCCATCTACACTGTGTCTCTGCCATCTACACCGTGCCTCTCCCAGACCAAACCCACTTCCTCTCGTTTTCTCACTATAATGCTAACTTGTGTGCTTGCCTCGTTAACTGTGCCAGTTTGCCAGGGACCACTCAAAATGGCAGTGGCCACTTTGGGGAACTTTTGAAGGGAATAAGAGTGATCCTTTGAAATACCTTCGAACAAGAAATCCTCAAGAGGAGATTATCTGTCTTGTTTGTCTCAAAGAGAGAGCATTTTCTTTAACCCAGAAGCCATGCCTCCTCCATTTCAGTCCTTGGTGACTGCTTACCTGTTAATTGTTTGCGCTGATAAAACTGTCAAATGCACAGAAGTTATCCAACCCAGCTGCATGTCACCCTCTCTGAACACATATGTCAAAATCTGTTTTTTTTTCTTTTACACCTAGACTTACTCTCCTCTCTCTGTACAGAAGACACAATTCACATTTTATAATGATAATTTTGTATTTGCCTGGAGCTGGCTGCCTCTTCTTGGTCTTTCTCTGTCTCTCTCTCTTTCTCTCTGGCTCTTTCTGTCTCTGTTCTGTCTTTGTCTCTTTCCCTCTCTGTCTCTATCTCTTTCTCTGCTTCTGTCCCTCTCTGTCTTGCTGTATCTCTCTCTCTCTCTCTTTCCCTCTCTCTCTCTCTCAGGAAAAGAGAGGTTAAAAATTTAAAACAAAAAATTGTTCAGTCACTATGTCGGCACTCCAGGAATATCCAGTCCAGATAAACACTCAACAATGTCTAAAAAGAAAGAAGTTACTACACAGTGTTTCTCTTTTGTGGACCCCCAAAAGTGGATTTATATACCAGCCTTTGCTATTACAGCTAAGAGGTTAGGAAAAAAATGGCCTTAGCTCTAAGATAAAACAAGACTTTTGGGTATGATTCAGTCTTTAAACAAGAGTTTACCCTATAAAAAGACTTCCAGCACAAAATTTTACTTGTGTAAGTACAGAATTAAATGTCTCGTATTTCAACTTTCTAAACTGCCTACATTGGTTTTACGAGTTACTTCAGTTACCGCTGTCTCCATAGCTTGTTTAAAATTAAAAATTTATACACATCAAATTACGTTCGTAAAAATGAAATGATGATAACGGATGTGTCTTCAAAAGGTTTAATGTTACGCAACTCTCGCAATACCACAAATCATAAGGATTTAGTGTATTAGCCAAATTATGTTTTTCAGAACCACAATTTTGAGACATGAGACAAATCTTTAAATTAATTAATAAACAATCTTCGGATGCTTGGACAGTTTTTAATTAAGAAACAAGTACAAAACACTGGTCATTAAACATAATTTATCCTGACTTATTAAGTGACAATAGATTACCAAATTGTTTTGTTAAACAATTGTAACAGTTTTGTAGCGATTCTTTTTAGATGATGTTATATATGCACATTGCTTTATTCATTTATTTTTTTGTTATCAAAATTATTAAAACAATGCGATAGGAGTGTTCATTTATTTAAAAAGAGACAGTTTTTGATTTTTCTATAACCTAGTTTTCTCTTTTGTCTGGAGTAAAGAAACCTCTTTGGGGAAATATTCATGCCTTTTTCAAACCTTCTAGAGGCTTTTTTGTGTTTCTGATTTATATTTATAGATATAAACTAAAAACTAAACTAAAAATTGCCAAGATATTCTGCTATACAGAGCTGAATTTACCAACGACATTTAGGCTTCTCACAGAAATGAGATCAGTTTAGATCCCTAAGTTAATTGCCCTTGGCCAAACCTACTAACTCAAAAATGATAAAAGAACAAACATATATATACCATAAGAGGTAAATGGCTTGGGCTAATCCATGACTTAAATGATTTAAAAACCACAAGGATTTCCTGAGCGCAACAGGAATCCTTACAAAGTGGACACCGAATGGATTCGCTCCTGTTGTGATAAATGATACTTATATTCCCTGAAGAGTCGGTGCCCCACTGGGACTCTACTGTGGAAGTGATTATCAGGCTTATACCTGCCCGCTTCACTCTAACGTACCTGCGAGTTTGGGGGTAATTACCGATGCCCTCTTCATGCAGACCCTCCTGATTGCAATTCACACAGTGATCCGAAACTTGTCACGGACCCCGGCAGAAGTCATAAATAACACAGCATCTGCCCTGGATACCCAACGAACGGGTCTAAATTCATTAGCCAGACTTGCCGTGGATGGCCACGTAGAGCTCCATTTCCTCTAAGCTTGAGGCCCCCGTGTGAATACTACAGGGTAAGTTTCAAGACTAGGCGAAAAGAAGGAACCACCTGGGTCTCTAAACACAGACCCTGCTGGACGCTGGGATATGTTTTCGTTGCCTGGGGTTGATGGTCTAGGCTTCTTGCTTTGAGACCATTACGAGGACTAATAATCGGGTGGTTTCCGGTAATTGCCTGTGTTACAGTTGGGCGATGTATCCAGTCCAGAGTCTTAAATGCTCCTGGGCGGCCACTGTCCCGTCAGATGGTTCAATGACAACTCATTTTACAACAGAGCAGAGGGATTGACCCTAGTCTGACTACAGATGAGGTTCGGGAGACACCCTGTTGATCATGAGCAGCGAACTCTCACATCGTGAATTAATATCCTGTGGTCTGACTTCGTCAGTCCTTGCCTAAAAGAAGGGGCCAGGAAAGCAAAAAGCATTCCCCGATTCTAAGGACGAGCCTGCCGCGTGCAGGGAGGCCGTGTAGTTATTAGTCACTGACATGTGCTCACAGCTAGACCGTGGCGTTCTCCTGCTGGGTATCGACAACATCACAAGGCATCAACATCAGGCAAAGTTATCTGTGATCATGATGAAGTCAAACAATTCCCAAGATCAGCTCATGGTTTCATCAAAGCAAAAAAAAAAAAGGAAGTCACAGCTTGAATCCCAAAAATGCGAACCCACCCCCTCCCAGCTAAGAGGAGTGACTGCTGGTTCCATACCATCATAAGCCTTCACCCTGTACACCACCATCCACATAAAGTTAAGATAATCCATCGTAGAACTGACCCCGCTTCCTCCCGAGAGCATCCAAGCCAGTGTGAAGCCAAGCTCCCCTAACTTTCCCCCGATTACTTAACGTTCAAGTCATATAATAGATCCTATCCAGCATCCTCGTCCTCGGATGCCCAGTGGTTCCCCACGTTGTGTGCTCTCCCTTGTTTCAATGAATAAACTTGATTTGTTCAATTACAGGTACGTTTGATCGACCTTTGGCTGGAGGGCATTTAGAGTACGAATTTTTGCTGCAGTGAAAGACAGTAAGAGAACTAATAGAAGTCATTTAAGCCTGAACTATTATATTAGGATAAAATCCTATGGGGAGGGTGGAGAAGAGAACACAATGGAAATACAGGCTTAGTAAGGGAAATCTTAAATGTTCTTACTGCTAAAGGAGAGCTTGTTTGCACATTTTAAAAATAGAAGATGTAGGGGCGCCTGGGTGGCTCAGTCAGTTGGGCATCCAACTTCGGCTCAACTCATGATCTCACCGTCTGTGGGTTCAAGTCCTGCGTTGGGCTCTGTGCTGACAGCTCAGAGCCTGGAGCCTGTTTCAGATTCTGTGTCTCCCTCTCTCTGCTCCTTCC
Source organism: Paradoxurus hermaphroditus (assembly GCA_004024585.1). Taxonomy (NCBI): domain Eukaryota; kingdom Metazoa; phylum Chordata; class Mammalia; order Carnivora; family Viverridae; genus Paradoxurus; species Paradoxurus hermaphroditus. Next base: position 12,552 of record PITB01032305.1, read on the forward strand.
CCCCTCACACTCTGTCTCTCCCTCAAAAATAAACATTAAAATTTTTTTTTAAATAAACAAAAATAGGTGATATGTTTCACAGCACTATGATATGTAGATTCCACTGGATACTTTTATTTCATTTTGATTTTTTAAAGTTTATTTATTTTCAGAGAAAGAGAGGCAGAGAGAGAAGGAGAGAGAGAATCCCAAGCAGGCTCCGAGCTGTCAAGTGCAGAGCCTGATGCAGGGCTCAAACTCACAACCCAGGAGATCATGACCTGAGCAGAAACCAGCCATTGGATACCTTTAAAAGAAGGTAGTGATTATTTTTATTTTATTTGCTTATGTTTTCTTAAGTAGGCTCCATGCCCAGTGCGGAGCTTGACCCTGAGATCAAGGGTCACGTGCTCCACTGATGGAGCGACCAGGGGCCCTGTAATTGTTTTATTATTTTAAACGACAACGTTTACAGGTCACGGAAATAATACCTGTTGCACTTACATACACTCGGTGATGAAAATATTTAGATACGAATTTAAACATGTACAAAAGATGATGGAGAAACAGCTTATCCACAATAAGTTAGTAGGGCAAGTCAATAATTGAAGAACAAAGGTTTAGAAGGTTAAAGTCTCCCCATAGCGATCGAGTCTCAACGGATCTCCCTGGCGCTACTTTTGAATCCACAATTATCTCAAATGGTCTTTTTGACGTTTGCCGAATTAGAACCACCAGGACTGTCCACACCCACTGTACTGCCTATTGTAAAGTCTCTTGTCCCTTGCTTTGGTTACGGAAGGCCTCTTCTCCCTGGTGACACGACAAACTTCTTGTGTAACAAAACCCTATGTATTTGGACGTAGCAGGTGGTGGTCCCCCAGACGGTGTTTGCTGAACCCCTGTCTCTCCTTCCTTTCTACAGAAGATGTTTAGAACACAAGGATCTCATTTTAAATTTGAAGTCTGGGTCATGGCAGCTTTTTTCAAAATCGCCCCAGGGGAGTCACGAATAGAAAGGTTTAAAGACTCGACTCTAGTCCGGAAGCTGTTTTCTTCGCCACAATGGGCCCGGATCCAGCACGGTGCCTAAGACGCAAGAGGTCCTGTATAGACGTTTGGCGGAGGACGTAATGGAGTCATTAATGAATAATTAACATGGGCGCTCCAGAAGGTGCTCTGTCTGGTGGTGAAGGGAATAAAAGAGGAGATGCAGGGGCTGTGACAGGGGCCTGGGGTGGGGGAGAGGTGCTGACCCAGAGACACACCACAGAGGTGTAGAAAGGGGCGTCTACAGCAAAGGAAAATAATTGCCTTTTCCCACCACATAAAGTCAGAAGGGCACTTTATTGGCTAGCAGACTCCTTGAGAAAAGTTGTTTACGTACATTCTTTCTGTACCCTCTCCCCTCCCCAAACAGTTTCCCTTTAATGCAGTCAACACAAGGCTTTTGTTTCCTCTTCCCCCCTTGTCACTGGAACAGCTCTTATCTGGGACATTCGTGGTCTCCACAATTGCTGGGGCCAGACATCAGTGATCATTCCCTTTCTCACCTGACCTATCAGCAGCCTCTGACATGAATCTTTATAGTTTTCCTTTTTGCTTCTAGAACGTTCTCTCACACGTCTGCTTCTACCTGTTTTAGCTCCAACTTGTAACTCGCTCATGCTTCTAGAACATTCTCTCACAAGTCTGTTTCTACCTGTTTTCGTTCCAACTTCTAAGTCACTCATGCTTCTAGAACATTCTCTCACAAGGTAGCTTCTACCCGTGTTAGCTCCAGCTTCTAAGTCCCCCACGCTTGTTGCTCCTCACTTTCTCCATCTGTACATGTCCACTGTCAGAGTTTATTCCTAATACCTGCTTTCCTTCTCTACGTATGATCGTTTCCATGGTGATCTCACCGGCTTTTGGGGCAGAAAACACCTCCAAACACTGACAACCCCTAAATTCCTATCTCTGGCCCAGACATCTCTGAACTCCAGATGCACATCCATCTGTCCCCTTGACATCCTTACTTCAATGCCCAGTTATATATGTCACAAACATTTATGCCTGAAACAGAACTCCTGATTTCATTTCCTTCATCCCGTGGCCCCGCTTTCCTCACAGTCTTCTCTAGTTAAGTAAATGTCCACTCTAATCTTGGAATTGCTCAGGGCAACAATCTTAAGTCATCACTGAGGCCTCTCTTTCTCTTATACCCCCCCATTGCATCCTCCGTCGAATCCCTTGGCCCTGTCTTCATAATATATTCAAAATCCAAACATCCTTCCCATGACTTCTGCTGCCATCTTGTTCCAAGCCGCCCTCACCTCCAGTCTGCATTATTGCAGAAGCCCCTCAAATGTGTCTCCCTCCTTCTGCCTTTCTTGCAGATTATTCAAGAAGAACTAAGGCTAGGTGCTGATTCACATAATCCCCAAATTCTCTGCAGCTGAATGCAAACACGTTTTATTTCTCACTCGTATCTCAGTCTAATGAAAATAATACAGTGCTCTTTGAAGGGCTGATTCAGACACTC
>PITB01032306.1:0-14995 GCA_004024585.1 Paradoxurus hermaphroditus
AGAAATAAAAACAATAACAAGAGAATATTATGAGCAATTACATGCCAATAAAATGGGCAATCTGGAAGAAATGGACAAGTTCCTAGAAACATATAAACTACCAAAACTGAAACAGGAAGAAATAGAAAATTTGAACAGACCATAACCAGTAAAGAAATCGAATTAGTCATCAAAAATCTCCCAAAAAACAAGAGTCCAGGGCCAGATGGCTTTCCGGGGGAATTCTAACAAACATTTAAGGAAAAGTTAACACCTATTCTCTTGAAGCTGTTCCAAAAAACAGAAATGGAAGGAAAACTTCCAAACTCTTTCTATGAAGCCAGCATTACCTTGATTCCAAAACCAGACAAAGACTCCACTAAAAAACAGAACTATAGACCAATTTTCCTGATGAACATGGATGCAAAAATCCTCAACAAGATATTAGCCAACTGGATCCAACAATACGTAAAAAAAAAATATTCACCACGGTCAAGTGGGATTTATACCTGGGATGCAGGACTGGTTCAATATCCATAAAACAATCAGTGTGATTCATCACATCAATAAAAAAAAAGGACAAGAACCACATGATCCTCTCAATAGATTCAGAGAAAGCATTTGACAAAATACAGAATCCTTTCTTGATAAAAACCCTTAAGAAAGTAGGGATACACGGATCATACCTCGAGAGCATAAAAGCCATATATGAAAGACCCAACGATAATATCACCCTCAATAGGGAAAAATTGAGAGCTTTCCCGCTAAGGTCAGGAAAAAGACAGGGATGTCCACTCTTGCCACTGTTATTCAACATAGTATTGAAAGTCTTAGCCTCAGAGATCAGATAAGCCAAAGAAATAAAAGGCATCCAAATCAGCCGGGAGGAGGTCAAACTTTCACTCTTCGCAGATGACATGATACTCTACATGGAAAACCCAAAAGATTCTACCAAAACACTGTTGGAATTGATCCATGAATTCAGCAAAGTGGCAGGATATAAAACCAATGCACGGAAATCGTTTGCACTCCTATACACCAATGATGAAGCAAGGAATTGACCCCATTTACAACTGCACCTAAAACCATAAAATACCTAGAAATAAATCTAACCAAAGAGGTGAAAAATCTATACACTGAAAACTACAGAATGAAGGAAACTATGTAAAGACAAGGAGTTAGCTGACAGCCGGGTGTCCCCAGACACCCCTTGCACACAAGGGGGACTGGGACATACAGGACAGCACCCTGCTCTTAATGTGATGGCCTGAAGCTACCTGTTTGCCTAAACTACTTATTCCAAAGTTTACGGTCATCATAAAACATTAACCCTGCAGCCATGCAATGATCATTATCCTTGCCTAAGGTCACTAGATTTGCAGATAGCAAAAAGATAACTATCATTCTCCCGCCTAAGGATTACATTGACTAAATAAAAGACCCACCTTTGCTGTAGCAAGGCACTCAAGATAGACTGGTATCTGAGTCCTCTGTCTTTCTTTCAATCCTGCACTCTCCACGCCTCCGCCTGAAGAGAACGAGACTCAACAATAGAAAGTTTATGAATGAAATTGAAGATACAAAACAATGGAAAAATATTCCATGCTCCTGGACAGGAAGAACAATTATTGTTGAAAAGTCAATACTACCGAAAGCAATCTATACATTCAATGCAATGCCTATCAAAATAACACCAGCATTCTTCAGAGAGCTAGAACAAACAGTCCTAAAATTTGTATGGAACCAGAAATGACCCTGAATAGCCAAAGCAATCCTGAAAAAGAACACCAAAGCAGGAGGCATCACAATCCCAGACTTCAAGCTGTATTACAAAGCTGTAGTCGCCAAGACAGTATGGTACTGGCACAAGAACAGACACTCAGATCAATGGAACAGAATAGAGAACCCAGAAATGGACCACCAAACGTACAGCCAATTCATCTTTGACAAAGCAGGAAAGAATATCCAATGGAATAAACACAGTCTCTTCAGCAAGTGGTATTGGGAAAACTGGACAGCAACACGCAGAAAAATGAACCTGGACCACTTTCCTACACCATACACAAAAATAGACCTAAATGTAAGACAGGAACCCATCAAAATCCTCGAGGAGAAAGCAGGCAAGAACCTCTTTGACCTCAAACTCAGCAGCTTCTTACTCAACACATCTCCAGAGACAAGGGATATAAAAGCAAAAATGAACTACTGGGACCTCATCAAAATAAAAAGCTTCTGCCGAGTGAAAGAAACAATCAGCAAAACTAAAAGGCAACCGACAGAATGGGAGAAGATATTTGCGAACGACATATCAGATAAAGGGATGGTATCCAAAATCTGGAAAGAACTTATCAAATTCAACACCCAAAAAACAAATAACCCAGTGAAGAAATGGGCCAAAGACATGAACAGACACTTCTCCAAAGAAGACACCCAGATGGCCAACTGACACATGAAACGATGCTCAACATCACTCATCATCAGGGAAATACAAATCAAAACCACAATGAGATACCACCTCACACCAGTCAGAATGGCTAACATTAATAACTTAGGCAACAACAGACGCTGGCGAGGATGTGGAGAAAGAGGATCTCTTTTGCACCGCTGGTGGGAATGAAAACTGGTGCAGCCACTCTGGAGAATAGTATGGAGGTTCCTCTAAAAATTAAAAATAGAACTACCCTACGACCTGGCCATTGCACTATTAGGTATTTATCCAAGGGATACAGGTATGCTGTTTCGAAAGGGCACATGCACCCCACTGTTTATAGCAGCACTATCAACAATAGCTATAGTATGGAAAGAGTCCAAATGTCCATCGATGGATGGATGGATGAATGGATAAAGAAAATGTGGGGTGTGTGTGTGTATACACACACACACACACACACACACACACACACAATGGAGTATTACTCAGCAATTAAAAAGAATCAAATCTTGCCATTTGCAACTACGTGGATGGAACTAGAGGGTATCATTAATTTAGCTAAGCTAAATTAGTCTGTCAGAGAAAGACAAATATCATGACTTCACTCATGTGAGGACTTTAAGATACAAAGCAGATGAAAATAAGGGAAAGGAAACAAAAAATAACATAAAAACGGGGAGGGGGACAAACATAAGAGACTCTTAAATATGGAGAACAAACAGAGGGTTATGGGAGGGCTTGTGGGAGGGAGGATGAGTTAAATGGGTAAGGGGCATTAAGGAATCTACTCTTGAAATCATTGTTATACTGTATGCTAACTTGGATGTAAATTTTTTAAAAATAATAAAAAAATAAATTTTAAAAAATTTAGTATATATCCAAAAGAAATGAAATCATTGTTCTGAAGAGATACTTGAAGCCCCATGTTCATTGCAGTTTTATTTAGCCAACATCTAGAAAGTTCATAAATGTCAATCAAAAGATGATTGTTTAAAGAAATTGTGGGATATACATATATACATGGAATACCATGAAAAAGAAAAAGGAAATCATGTCATTTGTGACCACATTTATAACCCTGAGAGGATTATGCTAAGTAAAATATGTGAGACACAGAAAGACAAATACTGTATGACCTCACTTACAAGTTGAACCTAAAATAACCCAACTCAGAAAAACATCAGATTTGTGGTTACTAAGGCAGGGGTTTGAAGTGGGGGAATCAGGTGAAGGTAGTCAAGAGCTACAAATTATCCAGTATAAGTAAGTTCTAAGAATGTAATGTAAAAAAACATAACTATATTTAACACTACTGTAAAGTTCCTAAGAAAATAGATACTTTATCAGAAGGAAAATAACTAACAGTGTTATGTTGAGGAAGATTAACTAATCTTATGTGGTAACTGTTTTTCAATATATGCATAAATCATTATGTAGTATACCTAACACACAGTTAAATGTCAATTATACCGTAATAAAAATGGGGGGAAACCCCTAAGCTTTGTAGCTTCCATGCTGTATTCATATAACCACCTTTGTTACACATGTTTTTAAATAATTCTCTAAACGCAATGCAGAGAATTACAATCCACTCACTTAATAATATAGTTCTCCACAAAAGAGGCAGGTAACACTATTATAATCATCTTCATTACATGATTTTTAAAAATCTCTCTAAATGCGGGGCACCTGGGTGGCTCAGTTGGTTAAGCATCCAACTTCAGCTAAGATCATGATCTCACAGTTCGTGGGTTCAAGTCCCACATCGGGCTCTGTGCTGACACCTCAGAGCCTAGAGCCTGCTTCAGATTCTGTGTGTCTCTCCCTTTGCCCCTCCCGCGATTATGCTCTGTGTCTCTCTCAAAAATAAACATTAAAAAAAATTTTTTTAAATTTTTCTAAACGCGTTACAGAAATGCTATCACATCCTAAAATAGCATTCTGGTCAAAGTAGCTTGCACAGATCACTCATACAGCAAATGTTAACACGTGTGCTAACCAGTTCTCTAAATGTGTTACATAATGGCATCACGTCCGTTACCTTAGATAACACTGTTTCCCTAGCAAGTGGGCAGCACCTTTATAAGCCTGGTTATTATGTGTTTTTAAATACTTGTCTAAATACATGACACAATGTTGATCCCACTCTTCAGCAAACAACACTTGTCTATCTGTTATCAGTGGGTTGCAGTCATATAAACATCTTTATTCCATATGTTCTTAAACCCTTACCTGAATGTGTTACAGAATGATTATCAATTTTTCCCCTTAAATTCTATTGTCAAGGTAGCTTGTTTGTAGCACCCATATGCACCATCAATCGCCTTGTTTTTAAACACCTCTCTAAATGCATTACAGAAGAGGGAGGCCCCTGGGAGGTTAAGTCGGTTTAAGTGTCTGACTCTTGCTTTGGCTCAGGTCATGATGTTGCTATTTTGTGGGATTGAGCCCTGTGTTGGGCTCTGTGCTGGCAGCGCTGAGCCTGCTTGGGATTCACTCTCTCTTCCCCTCTCTCTCTGACCCTCCCCAACTCATGAGGTCTCTGTCTCTCAAAATAAATAAACGTTTAAAAAATCAAAAATAAGCAAATATTTAAAATTAACGGAAAATAAAGCATGGGAAGAGAAAGAACACTGAGAAAGTGACCCAAAGGGTCAGTTACCAAACCTACCAAGATCTCCAAAACAAAGAAGCCTCGGGGGTTGGGTGCGGGGCAGCTCTTTACATATTTACTTGAAAGTCACTTGTGAAGTGGGTGCCTCTTTGAAGTGGGCCCTCAGCAATCAGACCTAAGTCACGTGCTTGCATTACGAAAAAGAGAAAACCCAACTCTCCGGTCTTATGCCATAAAGCACTCCAATATCCACCTTTATTGCCTATGATTTTAAACGCTTCTCTACATTCAATACGAAAGATATCACATCCGGGGCGCCTGGGTGGCTCAGCTGGTTGAGTGTCCAACTTCGGCTCAGGTCATGATCTCACAGTCTGTGAGTTCGAGCCCCGCGTCGGGCTCTGTGCTGACAGCTCAGAGCCTGGAGCCTGCTTCAGACTCTGTGTCTCCCTCTCTCCTTCTGACCCTCCCCCACTCATGCTTTGTCTCTCCTGTTCTCAAAAATAAAAAAATAAAAAAATAAAAAGCTATCACATCCATATCTTGAAATGACTCTTCTCAAAGTAGAATGCAAGTAGCACTCTCAGAGTCATTGTTATTACATTTGGTTTTAAATTCTCCTCCAAATGCCTTACAAAATGGATATTACACCCCTGCTCTGAAATAACAATCCTCTCAACGATGGATTCATCTATCACTGTGATAACCATCTTACTACATGTCTGTTTAAACACTTTGGCATATAATTTACGGAATGGCTAACAATCAATTTCCTGATACAACACCATACTCAAAGTCACATTATACATAGCCCTCTTACACCTACTTTTATTACATGTGTTTCAAACACTTCTCTACATGCATACTGAAGGGCTATCACATCCATTCCTTGAAATAACATTCTTCTCAAACCAATACACATCCAGCACTATAAACATCTTTATTACTTTTTAAAATTCTCTTAATGTGTTACAGATACAGCTATCAACCTGTGCCCTTAAATAGCACTCTTGTTATTCCATGTGCCCTCATAGAACCATCATAATTATAGAAGTTCTAGGTCCTTCTCTAAATGCACTGCAGACTCTACCACAATCTTTCCATTAAAAGACACACCTCTGTGGTAGAATACAGATTCCACTTTTATAGACATCTTTACTCTGTGTGTGTGTGCCTGAATTTTATTGATATAATTGATGCACAGTACAGTGCAAGTTCAAGGTGTGCAGCATAACTTGACATAAATTTTTCCTTGTGATGGGAAATCTTAGGATCTACTCTCTTAAAAATTTTCATATCTACCTTGGAGCAGAGCTAATTAGAGTCATCATATTGTACATTACATACCTGGTGTTTATTTATCTGGTAACTTAAAGGTTACACATCTTGATCACATTCAGCCAATTCTCTCATGCTCCCCCTACCACCTCAGGTGACCACATACCTGAATTCTTTTGCTATGAGTTTATTTTTTGTTGGTTTTTGTTTCTTTGCTTGTTTTTCAAATTCCACATTTAAGTGAGATCACACAGCATTTGTCTTTCTCTGTCTCACTTGTTTCACTTAGCATAATGCCTACAAAGTCCATCTACGTTGTCACAAATGGCAGAGTTTCCTTCTTTTTGTGGATGAATATTCCACTGTGGCTGTGTGTGTGTACCACACCTTCTCTTTCCATTCATCTGTCAATAAACACTTCAGTTATTTCCATGTCTTAGCTATTGTAGATAATGCTAGAATGGACATGGGGGTGCAGATGTCTCTTCGACATTTTGTTTCATTCAGATGTATTCCCAGAAGTGGAATTACCTGATCATATGGTAGTTGCATTTTAATCTTTTGAGAAGACTTCATACTATTTTCCACAGTGGCTGTACCAGGTTACAATCCCACAAGGAATGCAAAAGTTTTCCTTTTCTCAACACCCTTGCCAGCATTTTTCTCTTATTCATGACTATCACTCTAAGAAGCAAAAGATTCCTCACTGTGGTTTTCATTTGCATCTTTCTAGTGATTGGTGATGTTGAGCACCTTTTCATGTACCTGTTAGCCATCTGAGTATCTTCTTTGGAAAAATGTTTGTTCAGACCCTTTGTCCAGTTTTAAATAAATTTTTTTTTTCTGTTGAGTTGCATGAGTTATTTATAACTTCCAGATATTAACCCTTCATCAAATATATGGCTTACGGATTTTTTTTTTGATCATTTATTTTGCTGTGCAGAACTTTTTAGTTCAAGAGAGTCCTACTTATTTTTTATTACTTGTCATTATATCAAAATAATCATCACCAAAACCTGTTCAAATAACTTTTTGTCTATGTTTCCTTCTAGGAATTCTATGGCTTCTGGTCTTCATTTTTATGGAGGGTGTAATATAGGGGTCAGGTTTCATTCTGTCACTTGTGAATGTCCAATTTTCCCAGAACCATTTATTGAAGAGACTGTCTTTTCTCCATTGAGCATTCTTGGTTCCTTCGTCAAATTTTAGTTGACTATATACGCGTGGGTTTACTTCTGGGCTCTCTATTTCTATTGACCTATGAGTCTGTTTTATGCCAGTACCATACTGTTTTGATCATCTTAGTTTTATAATATAGTTTAAAATCAGGAAATGTGAACCTCTCACAGGATTGCTTTTGCTATTTAGGATCTTTAAGTTGTTCCATATAAATTTAGGATACTTTTTTTCTACTTCTGTAAAAAATTCCACTAGAATCTTTAAAAACATTTTTTAAAGTTTTCCTATTTACTTTTGAGCAAGCGAGCGATGGAGAGAGAGAGAGAGAGAGAACATGAGCAGGGGAGGGGCAGAGAGGGAGACACAGAATCTGAAACAGGCTTCAGGCTCTGGGCTGTCAAAGAGCCCAAGGCAGGGGCCTGAACTCATGAATGGTGAAATCATGACCTAAGCCAAAGTCTAACGCTTAACCGACTGAACCACCCAGGTGCCCCATCCACTGGATCTTGATGGGAATTGCACTGAATTTATAGGTGGCTTTGGTTAGTATAGAGATTTCAAAAATATGAATTCTTGTAACTGTGAATATGGAATGTTGTTCCATTTATTTGTGTTTTCTTCCATTTTTTTCATCAATAACTTATAGTTTTCAGTGAAGAGATCTCTCATCTCTTTGGTTAAATTTATTCCTAAGTATTTTCCTGTTCTTGATGCTACCATGAATGACAGTTTTATTTTTGAAAATTTGTTTTTAGTGTATGAAAATGCTGCTAAATTTGTGTCCTGCAACTTTCCTGAAATCATTGCTTAGCTGTAACAATATTTTGGTGAAGTCTCTAGGGTTTTCTCTATATAAAAATCAGGTATTCTGCAAATATAGACAATTTTACCTCTTCCAATTCTATTCTAATACCTTTTATTTATTTTCCTTGCCTAACTGCTCTTCCAGTACTATGTTGAATAGGAGTGGTGGCAGGGGACACCCCTGTCTTTCTGATCGTAAGTGAAAGCTTCAGACTTTGAACAATAAGTATGGTATTAGCTGCAGGTTTGTCATAAAGATTTACTATGTTGAGATATGTTCTTTCCATAATTAATTTGACATTAGTTTTTGTCATGAAAAGATGTTGAAATTTGTCAAATGTTTTTTCTGCATCTATTGAAACAATCATATGATTTGTTGTTGTTGTTGTTGTTCTTTTAATGTGTGGTATCACCTTTATTGGTTTGCATATACTGAACCATCCTTGCATCCCAGAGATAAATCCCTTTGGAACGTGATAAAACATCCTTTTAATGTGCTTCTGAAATATCGTTGTTGGTATTTTATTGATAATTTTTACATCTTTATTCTTCAGAAATATTGGCCTATAGTTTTGTTGTTGTTGTAGTGTCCTTTTCTGGCTTTGTTATCAGGGTAATGCTGGCCTCATAGAATGAATCAGGAAGTATTCCTTCCTCTTCTGTTTTTTGGAATAGTTTGAGAAGGGTAGGTATTGCTATGTTCCAATACATCTTGGTATGTTGTCTCTCCATTTTCACATCTCAAGATACTATTTTACCCATTTATTATTTGATACACTGGTTTTTGAGGGAGTGTTGTTTAATTTCCATGTGTTTGTGAGTTTTTCAGTTATACTCCCGTTATTGATTTTTTAATTTCATACCATTGTTGTCAGAGAAGATACTTGGTAGGTCTTTAATCTTGAATTTGCTAAGACTTGTTTTGTGAACATATGGTCTGCCTTAGAAAGTGTTCCATGCATGCTTGAGAAGAATGTGTATTCTATTCTGTGTATATATCCAAGAGGTCCATTTGGTCTACAGTGATGTTCAAACCTGGTATTTCCTGGTTGATTCTCTGTCTCAATGATGTATCCTTTTTTGAGAGGGGGGTATTAAAGTCTTCAAATATTATTGCATTGCTGTTGATTTTACCTTATATATTTAGTTGCTTTAATGTTGGGTGCATAAATACATACAAACGTTATATCTTCTTGATGGACTGACACTTTTACTATCATATAATGAACTTTTCTTTTATCATTTTTAACTTAAAGTCAATTTTGTCTGATATAAGGATAGCTACCTCTGCTATTTTTGGTTACCATTTGCATGAAATATTTTTTCCATCCCTTCACTCTCAGTCTTATGTGTCTTAATGATAGAGTCTCTTGTAAGCAGCATATCATGCGATTTTATTGTTTGATCCATTCAACCTTTCTAGGTCTTTGAAGACTATAATCCTTTTACTTTAAAGTAATTATTGAAAGTTAAGGCCTTTTGTTCATTATTTTATTTTGTAGCCCCCTTGTTCCTTGCTTATCCATTTGTTTTAACATATTTTGGTGAGTATGCTTTGACTTCTCTGTCATGTTCTTCTGTGTAAATGCTGTAGGTTTTTCCCTTGTGGTTACCATGAAACTTACATAAAGTATATTAAAATTATGTCTATTTTAAACTGATAACTTAAATTCAACAGCATTCCTGAGCTTTACACTTTTATTTCTCCTCCCACACATTTTCATTATTGATATTACAGTTTATATTTTATATTGTATATTGAATAAAATATTATTGTATTCATGGTTATTTTTACTAAGTCTTTGTTTCTGCTTTTTACTTTTAAGCTAGCATTGTTAGAGAATTATGGACCAAAACAGAACAAGCCTAAGACCACACACACACACACACACACACACAAGCCTTGCAGGGTTGGAGCTGGTTCCATTTTCCACCCAGTCAGGGGAGCTAATTTAAAGCCCCACCAGTCATTGAGTGTAGATGTCCCCACACCTGATGAAAAAGACTGACCTGAGCATCTGGGAAGCTGTGTAATGTGACAGCACTTGAGTGGAGATCATGGCCAGCAGCACTGCATGTTGGGAGCCATCTTGGGCTCACAGGTTGAGACGTCTCCCTGTGTGGAGAAGGCAGATGTTGCAAAGTCTCCTCCTGACTAAAATGGCACCCCAATATTATCTCCTTCTATTAATAACCTTTCAGGCCTGGATTTCTTGAACTGCGCTCGTTGGCCTCAAGGGATGTAATGTTCTTTGGTTTTATGGCATATGAAAAAAGGGACCTGTAGCGTGATGCCTTGATGGATAATATCTGAATGAGAGTAACCTGGCCGGAAATAACCTCAAAGTTGCCTCTTGGAGATACGTTACACAAATTGATCATACAGAATAGCAGTTATGAGTTGGCTAAAAATTAGTAGACATTAGGCCCCAAGACTTCTTGAACCAAACTAGATTTCCCTGCGGGTATTGCATTGTGTTAAACATCCCCTCAGTCCCACCATAAAACCCAAAAGCACATCACTGTAAAGCTTCTCTCAGTATTGGCTCAACAGACTGATAGGAGAGGTTGTAAAGAGACTTGGGACTTTCTCTGGAGGTTAGCTTAGCCCAAAAGTTAAAAGCACTGTTTAGATATGGCACAAACAGAAACCAAACAAAACTAGGTACACATACCTTCAGTGATCAACAATATTGAGCACCTTCCTGAGGTTAATACTTGACGAATCCTTTTGCAATTCCCATCTCCACGCTCCCTTATAATGAAAAGGCAATAACAAAATACTTCTGCAGAAACTACCGTTTGTACAAAAAATAGATAGACATGAGCCCTTATGATACAGGCTCTCTCACTCACAAAGGAAAAGAACTTAGACAAGCATTAGAGATTATGTCTCTACCAAGTAAGTTATACCTCCTCCATTATGATTAAAAGAGTATGGATAGAATGACTCCTAATCTGTCTATAGATGGTTAACATAGGTCTTAAGGCAACTTATGTATGTGCCCTCTGTTTACTGAGGGCTACAACAACAACCCTGCTCTCTTCTCAAACATCTTGTTATTTCCTCTGCTCTGCCTCAAAAACAATGTGTGATCTTGGAACACATAAAAATGATTACTGCCTAATCTAAGACTGCCTCCTTCTAGGTCTGGGGGATTCACAAATATACCAACCTAAGAAAAATTGTTTAAAAATGCCTTGTCACTGATGTAATGTCACTCACTGCCTTTAAATAAAGAAACTAAGACCAGCAGAGCAGGGATGCCTGCCTGCTCTAGAAGCCATGGTGCTCTCCCGAGTCATTCATCATGCCGACACCATTCATTTTTCAGAAATCCCTGGACATGCCGGCGTTGGACTCCGGCAACTGCATATCTGCTGAGTGAGGACACTGGCCCCATATGGCCAGGGAACTTGGAGCACAATTCTGCCTGACTAGTTCCTCAAACGAGATGTGCCACCCTTGAGGCCTGCTCTGTGGCCCTGCCTGGGCAGGGAAGCTACTCCATTGCTCTGCCTACAGCTGAATACAACCTGCATCCGTTCTCACTATAGAACAGTTAGAATAGGCAACCCCATAACATCCTCAGGAACTCTTCACTCTCCACCATCCTCAGACCACCAACTACCTCTGCGAATTGTAAGACAGAACCAAGTGTCAAGTCCAGTCCATTTGAGCTGGGCAAGACAGAAACCTTTCCCAGAAGTTTTCAGAACACTTCTGCAGACAACTCTGATAAGAGCAAGAACAGGGCCCAATCCCAAACAAATCTCAGAGGGGAGTGTCTTTCAGGACTAGCTTAATCCAATCGTTCTTTACCTCTGAACCTTTCAAGGCTGATGTAAGAAATTACAAGTTAAGGCCCTGCCATCAAGGGAAAAATGGGTGTTGGGTATAAAGAGTCTGTAAGAACCTATCAGTTATTTGAAAGTTAATTTAAGAATTAACAGCTAACACATACACAGTTCGTATTAAATTGCCCCTATGCAGTAGCCACTACTAATGTCTCCATTTTACAGATGAGTGTCTGAGTATAGAAGACAATAATTTGTCTCAATTCCAGTAAGTGATAGGGCCAGACATCATAAGAGCCGAGGCAATCTGGTATGTAATTCTACAGCCTCCCCTATACTAAGAAGAAAGGAATAAGGCAAAATACATATATTCAACATCACAACACAAATATAGATAGTTCATTATGCTTGGGCTATGCAACTCATCCCTAACTCATCTGAATATTTCAGCAGGAAATTTTCCTCATATGATGGAAAGTAATAGTGTTGAACTCAAGTACTACTGTTAACATCTGCTTTCTTTAACTGATATTGGTTATTCTGTGTAATTAGTATTTTCATTATACCCACTGGTGGATCCTGAGGCAGGTAAAAACTTCATAAACACAGCGTCTGAATTCTTTATTGAAGTAATACAAAACAATGGCTGAACCCACTTTTATATGCCAGGAAACTCAGAAAGAACATTTGTAAGATATGATAAAACTGTGGAATATTATTTCACTTAACATGTTTATTGAATAAGTAAGACAGAGAAATGGGTTACCAGTTTTTAATATGGAGTATCTTTGTTATTTATCACACCGAGAAGGGGACAAAATACTTTCTGGAGTAAACTCCCATACAGAAGCACTTATTACACACATGCTTACTGATGTTGTCCTAATTATGCATCTTGTGTTGTATGTTTTTAAACGAGATGGGAAGTTGTTGGAGGAATCTAAGCAAACAGTGAACAATGTCAGACTTTCTGCTTTTATTAACATTTATACTCAAACATGAATATATATATAAATAAAAACTCACAAGTAACAACCTCTGTAGACTGAATACATCTACAATCAACTGAAACAACAAGAACACGAGGAGCCCCAGAGGAGGCCCCTAACATTAGGCTCTGCAAGCTGCTACCATCCAGGCAACCACCATCCCAACTTCTAACACCATGTATTAGATCGCCAGATTTTTGAATTTAAAAAAATGTATATAGCACTTACTCTTCTGTGTTTTTTGCATGCATATAATTGTGGTTCGTTCATTCCTCCTGCTGTATTGCACTGAATGAAGAGCACATTTTATATATTCATTTTAGTGGTGGTGGCCATGTGTGCTGTTTCTACTTCTATTGAGACTACTAGTTCTATGAATATTCTTTCAGTAAACATGTATTTCTGTTGGATATATGTCTAGAAGTAGAATTACACAGCCAAAATGTACATTTATGTTTAGCTTTAGCAGAAAGAGCCTATTTTCCAAAGTGTACAATTTACATTTCCACGAAATTTGTATCAGTCCCAGCTGCTTCACATTTTCATCATCGGTTGGTATTTTCTTTTTACCACTTTAGCCATTCTGGTGTGTAGTGGTAATTACATTTTCATTATGATTTGCTTTTCCTTGATGACTAATGAAATTGAGCAACTTTCCACACTTCCTGGTCATTTAGGTATACTCTGTGAATTATGTTCAATCTGCTGCTCACTTTTCCTTTCCTAACTGATTTGTTGGGAGTTCTTTATATATGCCATACAAGAGTCCTTGGTTTGATATATGCATTGCAATTATCTTCTCCCAGACTATGGCTGGCTTTTTTTTTTTTTTTTTTTTGGTTGTTTTTGAACAAACAGCACTTTTTAATTCTAATGTTGTCAAACTGATCTATGGTTGCTTTTTTTTTAATTTAAATCCAAGTTAGTTAACACATAGTGTGTATCAATGGGTTCTGTTTCTTGTTTAAGGTGTCTTAGTAAAAGCCATGAGGTTCACCTGTATTTTCTTCTAAAAGTGTTACTTTCACATTTAGGTATACAATCCACACCAAACAAGTTTTTGTGTATGCTACAGTCAAAATGTTTCCTTACATACACACAGAGACAATATTCCACCATTTATCAAAATTACCATCTTTTTACCACAATATTAAGGTGTCACCTTTGTCATATATTAAGATGTTGGGGCCTGTTTCTGCATATTATTTATCCTTGTGCCTATACCACAGTCTTGATATCCAGAATCTAAGTCCTAGAGATTTATTTTTCTATTTTCAGATGGTCTTGGTATGGCCATTGCATCTACATATACATTTTTTTTTTTTGAGAGAGAGAGAGAGAGAAAGAGCATGAGCAGGAGAGGAGCAGAGGGAGAGAGAGAGAATCTTAAGCAGACTCCATGCCCAGTGCAGAGTGAATGTGGGGCTTGATTTCAAGACCATGAGATCATGACCAGAGCCAAAATTGAGTCGGATGCTTAACTAACTGAGCCACCGAGGTGCCCTTGTATATACATTTTAAATTCAGATTTGCTAATTTCCAATAACAAATCCTGCTGCTAGATGGTGATTAGGCTTGCACTGAATCTACCACTCAGTTTTGGGGGATATCAGCCTTCAAATTCATCAACACAGTTAAGTATACCCTTTCATTTACTTTGGTCTTCAACATCCCTTAATTTGGTGGTGGTGCAGTTTTTGGAATTCTAGAACTTACTGTTTTAGGAACATTGTAAATGTAACAGCGATGTTACAGTATTTAAAGTGTGTATCCTTGAGAAAAAACGAAATCTGGCCATGTGTAGCAACATGGATGGAACTGGAAGGTATTATGTTAAGTGAAATAAGTCAGTCAGAAAAAGACAGATACCATATGTTTCCACGAATAGGTGGACTTTGTGAGACTAAGAAAAAACCAGGGGGA
>PITB01032307.1:0-15059 GCA_004024585.1 Paradoxurus hermaphroditus
ACACAATTGGAATTAACATAAACTGAAATAGATGGAATGATAGTACCATAGCGTGTGGATAGAAGAGATTCTAAATTTGATGAACAAAACACATTAATGCAATCATTCATTTACACCATTTGATCCAACACCGAGTGACTGACTCCCATCCTCTGATGGGTACAGTTATAGTCCTATAGGACCTGCAAGAACAACACAGCTAAGATATCTGGCCTCGTGAAGCATCTTTTCCAGTGAGGCAAAGCAGAAAGTAAGTAGATTAACATGATATCAGCTACCAAAGTTGCTTTGAAACGTTAAGTTCTCTGGGAATAAAACCCAGAGACTCATATTCTAAGATTTTCATTTTTCTGCTGGATTATAAACACATCTTCTAAGTACGGCAACGATATCCTGCAACACGCATAACCTCTACTAGTGGGTGTCTGTGGGTCTTGACATATTTCATCTGACAATTTTTAAGTATTCCTGTTTGTAAAAGAGACAGCACAATACTAAAACATTTCATCTTACGGAATGTACAGCAGTGTTATCAGTCTTATACTATAAATAGCTCTATTTTCTGGGAATTGGGTTGTTTCAAATATTCTGTAGGGTAAAGGTATCTATGAGGGTGAGGGAATGGAAAAAGTGGGGATAGGAAAAGAAAAATGTCTTTGGGTTTTTACTAGCATTTTCGTTTTTGATCTAGTTTTATCCCCATTATTTTTGTTAAATTTGATGAGAGTTGGGGCAAGAGAACATTTGGCATTTGAAGTTGAGCATATCCTATGAAAACTCATTTTATTGATATTTAAGAGATATTTTTTGTATATTTTCTATCTTAAAAAGTGTTTTTATGAACTGATAGAGATATATTAGAATTATATAATTTAAAAAATGTAATTAGAAACATCAAAAACACCAACATACTGAATATTTATTTACTGTATCAAAATGTCCATGATATAGGCAAAAATAGGCACCAAATTAATTTCACCATCTTGAACTTACCCCTAAAAGTACATGAAAAGAATTGTAAGTTCATTTAAATTTAAATGAAATATACCCTTTCATATTTCAAGAAAGTAAAAGTTACAAAATAAATTGTCTTCAAGTCTGTTCTATTACAAAAAGTAGTTTATATTTGCCTCTACATAAAATTTGGATGGGATAATGTCATTTAATGAAATCTTTCGTACATGCCTGCCTCCAGCAAGGAACAATTTAAAAACAAAGGATAAAATGAAATCTTAATATGTGTCACTAATCAAAGATGTAGACGTGGAGTCTGTTTTGGGTACAAACCGTATCCTGCCTTAGGAAGACAGCAATCTAACCTAAATAAATATGAATTGCTACAGTGTCATCAGGAAAAACTGCCTTGTATCACAAACATTTTAGCTGAATCCCAAAGGTGTAGTTCATCCAAGGATTAAACCGTGCCTGTCCAGATTTATTCTCTTTCAATCCCTTTGAACAGCAATAATTGTTCTTTTAATTTCTCAAATACTTTTGCACATGCGCCTTTTATGGTCGGCCTGTGGTGATTTAAATATTTTCGAAGGAGTGGTAAGGGTAGAATGGGGGATATACGGGTAGCAGTGTTGTCTGTATAAAATCATGAATAAGTTGAATTCTGTTTTAAAACAACTTTTAAATTAAAGGAAAAAGTTAGAGTAAACAATGTTTTTTCACTATTATAATCAGCAAGATGCTACCCCAAGATTTTTATTCTCTCAAATAATCATAAACTATCAACATCCTAAACATCACCCACATAGACCATCCATTTAATGGTTAAATCCCTTTATACATTTTAAAGCCATTTTTAGAGATAACTAATGACATTTTGTCAGTATACTGGAGTCTCGACAGTTGATGAGACATCCAGAATTAATCTCATAATACATTTTATTACCATACAAATCTATGTTTCACAATTTCAGAAAAAGTAAATTTCTCACTTAAAAATAAAATGTATTTTAACAACATTAAATACACATAATACTTATATATAATATCTCTTCGTATGCAGTGACGATTTTAATTATTTTAATTATTTCAGTGTCCTACACAATGGTCAGCCATTCATGGAGACTGGAATGCTTCCTTCTTATTAGAAGGAACAATGATAAATAGGAAATAATCCTTTCTTATTTGCTTAGACGAGGGAATTTCTCCAGATCATGGTATGGTGGGATGCCATTTCTATCCTGAGATCAAGATTTTTAGTTATGGTCTGTATTTCCTCTCCGTTCATTTTTCCCAGGCAGATCAATGTTCCTCCCCACCCCTTATTCTGACAAACTAATAACCTTAGCAATTTGACAATATTTGCAATGAGCAATAAAAAGCTTCTATGTTTCAATATTATAAAAATAGTTTAAAGTAAATATTGTTGGTGCCCATGTATGTTCTTTGTTGTATTTAATTTTATATGATTTTAAATCAGGATCACACGTACGTGTTTTCTCCTCAGTGATATAAAAATGCATCTTAACTGAGGATAATAATTTATACCTTTTGAATTAACCTTTGCTCCTAAAACTAGTATATCATATGGCCTTAAGTTTGACAAGTTATAAAAAAGATATATAAGGAAATAATTTAATTTATATGTTAATAAATTAATGTCTCTGAAAACAGTTAAAAGAATACTACCTTTAAATATTTATTTAGACATAGAAGTATCATTTATAAGAAGATATATATTACATATTACATATATACAGTATTATATATAAATATTATATAATACAAATACAATATATGCATATTACATATGTACTCTAAAATGACATGAGTATTAACATAAGATTGAGATTTAAATTTACTAAATTCTGCCTCAAAATCTTTCAATTGTCTCCTTTATTGTTTATATTGGATTGATAAGCCCTTAAATCTTATTAAGTTATCTGTATTGTAAAGAACATATGTTGTTTTTATAATTATCGTCATCAAAAGTTACACTTTCACTAGCTGATCTGTTCTTACCCTGTTGAGGTTACCAAATGAAGGACGGATAGACTTCATAATCTATTTCTCCATTTGTTTGTCTCTGTATCTTCTACATATATCTCTTTATCTATCTATCCATTAATCAGCAAATTATATTTTCTCTGTAGAACCAATGAGCTGATTCAGAAAGAAGATTTTCTTTGGGATGTATAATTTTCTCTTCCTTTCTTTAAATTCTCTGGACCCTAGGGAAGATGGATATTGAATTGACAAGACATGCTCTTTAAGGATCAAGATATAACTAAGCTGGATTATAGGTCTCTAGAGAGTACTTTGATTATACAATTTGATTACCTTTCAACTTGAATCTTCTGATCCGCATGTTATCTAAATTAATCTTTTCTGATGGGTAGCTCATTTGGCCTTAATTCCACTGTTTGCAAGTGCCAAAGTCGTATACTTAAAAAACTTCTTGTTTTAAGTTTCAAATTATTAATGATATTTTGAAAAATCTTACAGCTTTGTTTCTTCCAACCAAGAGCTATTATTTGAAACTGCCTCATTTTAAGTCTTATTAATTAAAAGATTTTTACTAATTAATACACTCAATGATGAATAACCCTTTTATATTTCAAATATGCTCAGATCATGTTTAATCTTAAGTGGAATAAATTATTCTTTCTACTGTTATTTATTGATCAATAAGTACATTTTATGCACTGTGGTTTCTGGCTTTTTTTAATGTTTTAATTAGATCACAGTACAATTTTGTTGAAATTAGATTTCAGAAATCTCTTAACCATGTCTTTGTCTAAAATTCATCTGAAATAAAATGTCTTGGTATTTGAAAATTCAACCAACATACTCTTTTCCCCTTCCCAGGATTTATATGCATATGTTATTCAGGTAATCTGGGTTCTATTTGCAGGAATTTTAAGTCCTCTCAGAATTAGAAAACTGATAAGCTTTATGTCTATATGATTTTCTCAAGTGCATGCATGAAATGTAGGAAAACTAAAGTCAAATTTACTAGTCGATTTCCATTTTGTTAGAAAAACTAGTTTATATAAAACACTCCAGTATGCAAGAAGTTAAGATCTAAACATGCAAACTATTTTCCTATGCCCTAATGCATTTGTCTAGATTTTCATATATTTATCTAGTTTATGCTCATTTTTTTGAGGTTTGAATTTTCTATGGGAGCAATTGTATTTCTATGGTAGGTCTAAGTAATGGATAAGAGATGATATATATGAGCACTATTTAATTTAAGATTGTTAAGTTTTCAATTATTTTTGAAATAAAAAAGTGACTTTTAAGATATATCTTTTAAATGTTTATTTATTTAAACCTAAGAGAGAGAGAGATGAAGCTTAAGAGGGAGAGGGGCAGAGAGAGAGGGAGACACAGAATCTGAAGCAGGCTCCAGGCTCTGAGCTGTCAGCGCAGAACCTGATGGAGGATTCAAACACACAAATCGAATCATGAGATCATGAGCTGAGCTGAAGTCGGACGCTCAACTGACTGAGTAACCCAGGTGCCCCAACTTTTAAAATATCTTAAAATTGTTTGCCTGAGTGTCTCAGCCAGGTAAGTGTTGGACTCTTGATTTCAGCTCAGGTCCTGATCTCGTGGTTCATGGGTTCGAGCATCACATCTGACTCCAAGCTGACAGTGCTGAGCCTGCTTGGAATTCTATCATTCTCCCTTTCTCTCTGTACTTTCTCCCTCTGCTCATACTCTCTGCTCCCCCCTCAAAATAAATAAGTAAATTTAAAAAATGAAGTAAAATATCTTAAAATTATAGAAAATTTATCAGATAACACTAGATAAATTCCAAAACAATTTCTAATGAAAAATTTCCTTAAAGGTTTGTTTAGAAATAAAAAATTATAGAAGTAAATGGAGGCTTTAAGAATACTATACATGAAAGATATAATTTACATGGAAAATGGACAATTGCTTCACCCAAACTCTTTAGAAAAGTTTGAGCGGTACACATGCAGGCGTCTATAGAAATATGTATTAAGATGTAATAGCTTACTTAAAATACAATTCTGATGTGCAGTCAGCACCTTGAAAGTGTTAAGACTTGGATGCTAGATTGGCTATGTTGTTGTCTATGAAAGCCGGTTAATAACCGTTGTGGTGCTGAGAATCAGTTCCGTACCTGTATCAGTTCCCATGACCGACCCTGGCTCCAGAGTTTTATGAACATAACTTTTTTCCCTAAGTATACACAATTGCTAAATCCTTAGATCCTCTCACAAACAGAAATGAAGAATCCAAAAGAAATAACTAATATTAGACTCTTTGCTTGTCATAATGATTTGTAGAATCCTAGAGACAGATTTGTTTTGATTTGGAAAACTAGACTATGACACTTTTTATATGTATTTTTTTTTCCTTAAGCTGTCTCTCTTATGTTAAGAAGGGAAGGGATGCTGAGTGGAAAAACAAAACATGACAAAGCAAAAAGAGATTATTCCCTTTGTCTCCTGTCTTTCTTCTTTGCCAAATTTCACTGAATAGTTATGAAGATGAATTTTTTAAATACTTTAGGGGCACCTGGGCTCAGTCGGTTGAGTGGCCGACTTCGGCTCAGGTCATGATCTCACGGTTTGTGAGTTTAAGCCCCGGGTCGGGCTCTGTGCTGACAGCTCGGAGCCTGGAGCCTGCTTCACATTCTGTGTCTCCCTCTCTCTCTGCCCCTCCCCCACTCATGTTCTGTCTCTCTGTCTCAAAAAAAACAAAACAAAACAAAACATTAAAAAAATGCTTTATTCTCGTGTTAGCTAACAGACAATGTATACAGTGTAGTCTTGGCCTCAGGAGTAATTCATCACTTACATACAGCACCCAGTGCTCATTTCAACAGATGCCCTCCTCGGTGCCCATCTCCTATTTTTCCTGCTCACTAATCCCCACCCCCATCAATCCTCAGTTTGTTCTCTGTATTTAAGAGTCTCTTATGGTTTGCCTCCCTATCTGTTTGTAACTTATTTTTCTTTCGCTTTCCCTACGGTCTTCTGTTAAGATTCTCGAATTCCAGGTATGAGTGAAAACATATGATATCTGCCTTTTTCTGACTGACTTATTTCACTCAGCATAATACCCTCCAATTGCATCCACATTGTTGCAAATGGCCAAATGTTGTTTCTTTTTTTTTTTTTTTCATTGAGGAATAGGATTCCATTGTGTGTGTATGTGTGTGTGTGTGTGTGTGTGTGTGTGTGTGTATAGAAGTAAGTGAAGTTGTGTATATATATATATACACCTCATCTTCTGTATCCATTCATCTATTGATGGACACATTTGCGCTTTTCCATAATTTGGCTATTGTTGATAGGTCTGGTATGAACATAGGGGTATATGTGCCCCATGAGTCAGCACTCCTGTAACCTTTGAATAGACTCCTAGTAGTGTTGTTGCTGGGTGATAGGGTAATTCTATTTTAAAATATTTCAGGAATCTCCACACTGTTTTCCAGAGAGACTGCATCAGTTTGCCTTACCACCAACAATGCAAGAGAGTCCCTCTTTCTCCAAATCCTCACCAACATCTGTTGTTTCCTGAGTTGTTAATTTTAGCCACTCTGACCAGTGTGAAGTGGTATGTCAATATCTCAGTGTAGCTTTGATTTGTATTTCTCTGATAAGGGCGATGTTGGAATAGAATAGAGAACCCAGAATTGGACCTACAAATCTTTGACAAAGCAGGGAAGAATATCCAATGGAAAAAAGACAGTCTCTTCAGCAAACGGTACTTGGAGAACTGGACAGCAACATGCAAAAAAATGAAACTGGACCACTTTCTTACACAATACACAAAAGTAAATTCAAAATGGATGAAAGACCTAAATGTAAGACAGGAAACCATCAGAATCTTAGAAGAGAAAACGGGCAATGACCTCTTTGACCTAGGCCACAGCAACTTCTTACTTGACATGTGTCCTAAGGCAGGGGAAATAAAGGCAAAAATGAACAATTGGGACCTCATAAAGATAAAAAGCTTCTGCACAACAAAGAAAACAATCAACAAAACTAAAAGGCAACCAACAGAATGGGAGAAGGTATTTGCAAATGACATATCTGATAAAGGGTTAGTATCCAAAATTTATAAAGAACTAACCACAATCAACACCAAAGAAAACAAATTATCTAGTAAATAAATAGATAGAAGACATGAATAGACATTTTCCCAAAGAAGACATCCAAAAATGGCTAAATTCAAAGACACATGAAAATATAATTTGGCTATTGTGATAGTGCTGCTATAAACATCGAGATACATATGCCCCTATGAATCAGAACTCTCATATCCTTTGGATAAATTCCTAGTAATGCTATTGCTGGGTCATAGGGTAATTCTATTTTTAACTTTTTGAGGAACCTCCACATTGTTTTCCAATGCGGCTGCATCAGTTTGCATTCCCACAAACAGTGCGAGAGGGTCCTGTTTCTTCACACCCAACTCAGGAAACAACAGATGTTTACAAGGATGTGGACAATTCTTACATTTTAAGTGTTGTGGAGTAATTTATACCATGAACAAAATATATCTGCACCATTTTCTCAACAGGAGTTTTATGGCTTTAAGTGGGACAGGAAAGATGGTAAAGTAACAAAATTGACCCAGTATTTATTTTTAAAAAATTTTCTCTAAATATGTTTCCCTGTTTTGTTTTTTTTTAATTTTTTTAAAGTTATTTTGAGAGAGAGAGAGAGCACACATGAGTGGGGGAGAGGGGAAGGGGGAGAGAGAGAATCTTAATCAGGCTCCACACTCAGCATGGAGCCCAACGCCAGGCTCAGTGTGGGGTTCTACACAGTGCTCAATCCCAAGAACCGTGAGATCATGTTCTGAACCAAAATCCAGTCGGACAGTTAACCGACTGATCCACCCAGGTGCCCCAAAGTTGACCCATTGTTAACAAAGCCTAGACATGTTCTTACAATTATCCCATGCAGATTTGAATAGCAATTCACACTAGTATAATAGGTAATGAAAATCAGTAATGGCTATGTGTAGGGTATACCATTGTAAGAAAAAAATACTAAAGCAAAATATATTTTCTGCCATATCACATTATACTGTATGTATAAAGTGGCATTTCATTAGTTTAAATAAGTTGTATTAGTGAGAGTTCTCCAAGGAGACAGAACCTATATTTCTTATGTTCTTCCTTATCCTATATATCCTAAAACTGGCTCAAATGATATGGAAGATGAGAAGTCCTACAGTCACCAAGTTGGAGACCAGGAGGAAGTAACATATAGTTTCAGTACGAGTCTGAAGATCTGAGAACCAGGAAAGCTCGTGGTATAAGGTACCATCTATAAACTGGCAGGTTCAAGACTCAAGGTAAGCCAATGTCCAATTTGACTATGAAAACCAGAAGAGACAGATATCCCAGTTCGAAGCCATCAGATCAGAGGTTTAGACTTTTTGTTCCATTCGGGTCTTCAATTGATTGACAGTCAGCCTTTCCTCAGTCTATGGAAGTAAATAAAGGACATGTATATTTCTCAAAGGTATATTTATTGTAGTCTGTACTTGCATTTTCTTTTTTTTAATTTTCTTTTTTTTTATTTTTTAAAGTTTATTTACTTTTGAGAGAGAGAGAGAGAGAGAGAGAGAGAGAGAGAGAGAGAGAAAGTGGGTAGGGACAGAAAGAGAAGAGACACAGAATCTCTAGCAGGCTCCAGGCTCCAGACATCAGCACAGAGCCTAATGTGGGCCCAAACTCACTGACTGTGAGATCATGACCTGAGCCAAATCTGACCTTAAACTACTGAGTCCCCCAAGAGCCTCCATACCTGCATTTTCTAATGCAATAGCCACTAGACACATGCGATTATTTTTCCCTTAGTTGTACTAGCTATCTTTTCCCTTAGTGGTAGTAGCTATCTTTTAAGTTCTGAAAAACCACATGGTGACTAGCAGTGACCAAATTTAGTGGCACAGAAATGGAGAACATTTCCTTCACCATCAAGAAACATTTACGGCACATCCATGAGAAGTATAGAGAAAACATTTCCAAATACCAAATGACACAAGTTTTTGTAAAATATTTTTGTAGTTCAATATACTGAAAATAAAAAGAAACAAGGAAAAAAAAAGAATGAGTCACACTCTCACTTTCTTTAATAGAAAGGAGTATATTGGATCAAATGCCTGGTCAAAGTTTTAAAAATAATTTGGATGGGCAGGTATTTAATTTACACAGAAAATTAACATTCCTTTGACAATATCCCTCAATATACATCTGAAAATTTCAATTTCAATTGCTAAATGAATGAGTCTTATATAAAATAAGTATCCAAATAATGGAGGTAAAATGTTTATTCCTCCTCTTGGAGTTCTCGGGTTATTTATACACAAAAATATGAACTTTGCCTTCAAGATACTGGAGTAAGATGCTGTTTTAGAACATTTCATCTTATCAACAGCTTCATTTTTCTAGGGCATCATTTAATTTAATGAACTGCCCATTGGTGATCAAGAGAAATTACAGGCTTAACTGATATAATGACATATTACCAATGTGTCCTGTTGTCAAAATTACTCTTGTACTTTGTCAAGGTCATTGTCAACCTAAACAGTTATTTTAGTACCATTAAAACTCAATGATACGAAACAACCTTACTTGTTATTATGTGAGTTTAAGTTTATTGTTTTCAATTTCAATGACTTTGAAATTGTTTAAAAAGCAAAATAAGGCACAACACTGCCTCTGCTTCTGTGTAGCCCCCCAAAAAGAATATGGGGTGGTTGTGAGACTAATACTCAGAGAGATTCACCATGACTTTTCTTTCTTGAACCGGGTTTTATTTTCTAGATGTACATACTCTCCAACTACAACTAGATGTATTTTTTTTTCAACTAAATGCTTTTTTATATGAATAAAAACACCTTACGTGTTTCAATTTTGCCTGTGTGTGATTTTTTTAAGTTTATTTATTTATTTTGAGAGAGAGGGAGAGATAACGGGGCAGATAGAGGACAGAGAATCCTGAGCTGCCTATTCATTGTCAGCACAGAGAAAGATGTGGGGCTCAAACGCACAAATTGTGAGATCATGACCTAGTCAGATGCTTAACCGACTGAGTCACCAATTGTCCCTGTGTGTGAAATACTTGAGGACTATTAGTGAAGGAGAAGAAACACGGCTGAGTGGAAAGAGGTAGTATAACCCTATAGACTAATTGCCTACCTCCTTCCAAGGGGACAGGAAACAAGGCCCCTTGTGCAGAAGATTAAATTTTACAAACTAGCTCAAAGCTAGATGGACTTTCAAAACTATTTTTAAATAATGCTGAATGAGGCCATGTAATCTTGAGCAACATAATGCAAATGAGTCTTGCTTTGACTTTTCTGTCAAAAAAGGGTACTGATACTCACCTACTTAAAAAATCAAATTGCAATCTACACATGTATCAAATAGCTAGCGCTTAATAAATTGAAACATCTGAATTTGTATTTGAAATATTATTTCCAAATATGGGATAAACACTTTGTTGAAAAGGATATTATGCATTGACAAGTTTTGGGTAATCAGTCAGAGTTGTTGGAGAAAAAGAGATAAGCAAAGGTGAGGCCAGAGTTGCTGTTAATCTGACTTCTCTTCTCCCCTAGAAACCAAGATGTTCAGTGTAAGTCTGATAAAAATATGAAAAATCCTATAATTTATACAACAAAAAACTGAAGATAGTGAGATCTAGGGTCTTTGGTCCTTCAGACTTGGGCCCTGACTCCTGCTCCGCAATTTATCTCTGATTTTGCCCAAAATCACTCCTTCTAAACTTTAACTTTTTTACCCTCTAACATAAGGAAAATAAGCCTCTTAGCTTATAAGATTATTGTGAAAAGTAAGTGAAATAATGTTATATTATACTTAACTGATCTCTTGCTCATATTAAGCAATTAATTAATTATTATAATGATTATTATTTCACCAGAATAATTTCCATATGAAATTTTAACCTTGAGAAAAGTCTATGTTGAGATCAACAAATTTACTTTTAGAAAAACACTCAAAAAGCTATGTTTTAAACCCTAGCTTTTAATGATAGACTGGCCCTCATTTTTTTTGACAGTTACTACTGAAAACTGCCGATTGTTGTTATTACTTCTACTAACACATTTTAGTGTCCATTTTAATTTTTATTTTAGCCCCAGCTATCTCAAATATGAATAGAACATATGTACTTCCAAGATACACAGAGTGAACTAATTGTTAAAATATGTATTCCTGCTTTCAAGTTTGGAAACTATGTTTGATGTTTAGCTGCTGCTGGAATTTCATCAATCTAAGATGTCTTCCTTTAAATAAGAGTGGAGTGCATGTGTCCCTTCGAGTCTGCATTTTGGTATCCTTTGAATAAATAAATATCCAGCAATGCAATTGCTGGGGTGTAGGATAATTCTATTTTTAATTTTGTGAGGAACCTCCATACTGTTTTCCAGAGTGGCTGCCCCAATTTGCATTCCCACCAACAGTGCAAAAATGTTCCCCTTTCTTCACATCCTCACCAACATCTGTTGTTTCCTGTATTGTTCATTTTAGCCTTTCTGACAGGTGTGAGGTGGTAGGTATGTCACTGTAGTTTTGATTTGTATTTCCCTCTTGATGAATGATGTGGAACAAATTTTCATGTGTCTGTTAGCCATCTGGATGTATTCTGTAGAAAACTGTCAAAGACTATACCTTCAAGGATCATTTCTATAGTTTGTTACTAGAAAGGTGTCTAATCATGTCTTTTAACTATTTAATAAATGGATTATTTGTGTTTTGGGTGTTGAGTTTGGTAAGTTCTTTATATATTTTGGATACTAACTCTTTATCAGATACGTCATTTGAAAATATCTTCCCCCATTCCCTCGGTTGCCTTTTAGTTTTGTTGATGGTTTCTTTTGCTGTGCAGACTTTTTTTATCTTGATAATGTCCCAATAATTCATTTTTGCTTTTGTCTCCCTTGTCTCTGGAGACCCGGCCAGTAAGAAGTTTCTGTGACCAAGGTCAAAAATGTTGCTGCCTGTTTTCCCCTCTAGGAGTTTGATGGTTTCCTGTCTCACGTTTAAGTCTTTTATTCATTTGAATTTGTTTCTGTGTACAGTGTAAGAAAATGGTCCACTTTCATTCTTCTGCATGTTGCTGTACAGTTTTTGCTGAAGATACTGTCTTTTTTTCCATTGGGTATCCTTTCCCTATTTGTCAAAGATTAGTTGGCCATACATTTGTGGGTCCATTTCTGGTTTCTCTATTCTGTTCCATAGATCTACGTGTCTGATTTTATGCCAGGACCACACTTTCTTGACAAGTACTGCTTTATAATATAGCTTGAGTCTCGAATTGTGATTCCTCTAGGTTTGTTTTTCTTTTTCAACATTATTTTGGCTATTTGGGTCTTTTTTGGTTCCATACAAACTTTAGGATTTTTGGCTCTAGTTCTGTGAAGAATGCTAGTGTTACTTTGATAGAGATTGCATTGAATGTATAGATAGATTGCTTTGAGTATTAAAGTCATTTTACCAATGTTTGTTCTTCTAATCCATGAGCATAAATGCTTCTCCATTTCTTTGTGTCATCTTCAATTTCTTTCATACTCTTTGTATAGTTTTCAGAGTACGGATCTTTTAACTCTTTGGTTAGGTTTATACCTATCTTATGGTTTTCGTGATCTCTCCTCTTTCATTCATTATTTTAACTATTTGGGTTCTCTATCTTTTTCTTTTTAATAAGTCAGACTAGGGAGTTATCCATTTTGATTATTCTTTCAAAAACCAGCTTTTAGTTTATCTGGCCTAATCTACTGTTTTGTTTATTTGATTCTATAACATTTATTTATCTAATCTTTATTATTTCCCTTATTCTACTGGCTTTAGGTTTTATTTGCTTTTCCTTTTCTAGCTCCTTTAGGTATGTTTAGGTTGCGTATTTAGAAACTTTCTGGCTTCTTGAGATAAGTCAGAATTGCAAAGTGCTTTCCTGTTAGGACTGCCTTTGCTGCGTCCCAAAGGGCTTGTTTGGGACAGTTGTGTTTTCGTTTTCACTTGCTTCCATGTATTTTTTTAATTTCTTCTTTAATATCCTAGTTAACTCATTCATTCTTTAGTGTGGGGTTCTTTAATCTCCATGTATTTGACTGCTTTCCAAATTTTTACTTGTGGTTGATTTTAGGTTTCATAGCATTATGATCTGAAAATATACATTGTATTGTATTGTAATATTTTTGTACCTGCTGAGGGCTGATTTGTGATCCAGTATGTGATCTACTCTAGAGACTATTCCATGTGCACTCGAGAAAAACGTGTATTCTGCTGCTTTTATCTGTTAACCAGTGTGTCACTCAAAACCATTGGTTCTTTGTTGATTTTCTGCTTAGATGATCTGTTCCTTGCTTTAATTAAGGTATTAAAGCCTTCAACTATTATGCTATAATTATCAACAAGTCTCTTTATGTTTGTTATTAACAGCTTTATATATCTGAGTTTGCCTAGTTGGGGACATAAATATTTACAGTCGTTAGATCTTCTTGTTGGATAGACACCTTAATTATGATATAGTGCCTTTCTTCATCTCTTGTTACAGTCTTTGTTTTAAAATTTAGCTTGTCTGATGTAAGTATGGCTAATTCAGCTTCCTTTTGTCCTTCATTAGCATGATAGATGGTTCTTCCTCCCCTCACTTTTAATTTATGGGTGTCTTTAGACTAAAAAATGAGTCTCTTGTAGGCAGCATATGGATCTTGTATTTTTAATCAATTGTGATACCATATGTCTTTTTATTGGAGCATTTGGTTAATTTATGCTCAGTGTGATTATTGAAAGATATGAATTTAGTGCCATTGTGTTACTTGTAGAGTTGGTGTTTCTGATGATATTCTCTGGTCCTTTGTAGTATTTGTTGCTTTGTGTTTTGTTTGTTTTGTTTTGTTTTGTTTTTGTTTTCCTGCCTTTAGAGAGTCGGCCTTAAAATTTCAGGCAGAGCTGGTTTAGTGGTTATGAATTCCTTTAGTTTTTGTTTGTCTGGGAAACTTTTTATCTCTCTTATTCTGAATGACAGCCTTACTGGAGACATAATTCATAGCTGCATATTTTCCCCATTTAGCACAATGAATATTTCCTGCCATTCCCTTTTGGCTTGCCAAGTTTCAGTGGATAGGTATGCTACTACCCTTATGTGTCTCCTCTTGTAACTTAAGGACCTTTTATACCTAGCTGCTTTCAGAATTATTTCTTTATCTTTGTATTTTTCAGGTTTCACTATGACATATCCTGGTGTTGAACTGTTTTTTGCAGATTGTGAAAGGAGTTCTCTGTGCCTTTTCTAATTGATACCCATTTTCTTCTCCAGATTAGGTAAATTTTCAGCTATAATTTGTTCAAATAAACTTGTCTTTTGCCACATTTTTTCTTCTTCTGGAACTCCTATGATACGGATATTATTTTGTTTTGAATCACTTAGTTCTCTAAGTCTCCCCTTGTAATCTAGTAATTTACTTTCCCTCTTTTTTTCATTTTCATTATTTTTCTTAATTTTATCCTCTATTTCATTTATTCTTTCCTCTATTTTTTCAACCTTCTTTGTCACTATATTTGGTTTGTTTCAGAGCTCAGTTATAGCATTTTTATTTCATACTGACTAGGTCTTACATCTTTGATCTCCTCAGCAAGGGTTTCTTTTGTGTCTTTCATGCTTTTTTTTTTTCAAGCCCAGGTAGTAGTATTATGATTTTTGTTCTAAATTCTTGCTCAGATATATTACTTATATGTGTTTTGAGTAAGTCCCTGGCTGTGATATCTTCTTGACCTTTCTTCTGGGGAGACTTCTTCTGTATTGTCATTTTGACTAAGTTTCTGTCTTTTGCATGTTTTAGAAGCTTATTATGTTCCCTTCACCTGAGAGTACTGTTATATGAAAAAGTAGTCACACATGGCTCAGGGCCTGGCACTTCAGGAAGAATCGGTGTGCACTCTGCTGTTGCATTTTGGCTGCTCTTCCCCACTGGTCAGTGCTTGCAGTGGTGTAGTGTTTTAGCTTTTAACTAAGTGTGCTTTGATTTATTTATCAAAGTAACCCTGAAAAAAAAAAAAGGTGGGGAAAGCCTAATCC
>PITB01032308.1:0-15060 GCA_004024585.1 Paradoxurus hermaphroditus
GACCCCTCACACTAAAGGAGCCCGCCCAGGAGACAAGGAAACTTCCGGGACAAGCAGCCACGGGGTATGTTTGCTCGAGGCACAGGCCCGCCTGACCGTGCCCACCGGCCGTGGCCAGGGACCACACCCCACCTGCCGCACAGACTACACCCCACCTGTGGCCCACTTTGGGTGGGGCGGCCTGGGGGCGGGGCCGCAGTGGAGCGCAGGGTCAGTGCCCCGCGGAGTGAGGGACCAGAGCCCTGCTCCCCCCCCCCCCCCGTCCCCCGCCTGCTGCTCTGGGTCCTCACCTGTGGACAAGCGCGGGGCTCTCAAGAGCATCTCAGGACAGGAGAACCTCGTCCCTCCAGAGGGGATGAGACCGGGGGACAGACAGTGGGGACTTCAGAGCCAGAGCGGGGGCAAGCAGGGGAGGGGAGCCCACGTGGACCCAGGGTGGTCCCCCAGGCGGTCGGCGAGGGCCTGGCCAGAGCCGTAGCTGAGACAGAGGCTGGCCGTGAGTGGCGGGGTCCCAGGGATGGAGAGGGTACTGTGGGCAGGGCCGCTCTGGCCAGCAGGGGTGGCCGGGGCCTCCGTCACTGCACCCACAGGTTGGGGCAGTGGCCCCCCGCCCCCGGGCCTCGGCTCCTGCTGCTCCAGGCTCCGGCTTTCCCCACTGACCCCCAGAGCCCCGTCCCGCCTGTCGCTCCGCCGCCACGGTACCCCGGCCCCACCAGGAAGGGCCGCCGTGCTGCCGCTGGGGGCCGGTCCTCTCCTCTGCCCCAGGGAGCGTGTGAAGGGGCAGGACCGCCTGCGGGCCCGCCAGGTGGGACCGACAGCAAGCACCCCCAGCTTGTCCCCAGCCCCGCGCAAACCTGTCCGACACTCCAGCCGCGTCGGAGGCTCCTCGACCTCGCTTCCCACCCTCTGACTCGCCGGGGCTCAGGGCTCCCCGAGGAGGGTCACAGACAGCGAGTGCGGGGCTTCCTGCCGCCCAGACCTCGACGCGGGCGGGCGGGGTCTCCGGGTCCCCTCCGGGCTGGGAGGGGCTCCCGGAAGACGAGGTGACTTGCACCCTGGCCCAGAGGGGGTGAATGGTCATTAAACCACATCCCGGAGGCAGGAAGCACCGAGGAGAGCACGCACGAACACGGCCACGGCCACGGCCACGGCCACGTCGAGACTCGTCTCGCCATCACGACCCGCCAAGACGGCTGCCACCCCGCGCCTCTGCAGAGACAGATGACCCGACACCAAACGGGCAAAGGCAGGGGCGCTCGGGCCGCTCAGTCGGGTGAGCGTCCGACTCTCGATTTCTGCTCAGGTCATGATCCCACGGTTCGTAAGTTCGAGTCCCGCATTGGGTTCCGTGCTGACAGTGTGGAGCCTGCTCGGGAGTCTCTCTTCCTCGCTCTCTGCCTCTCCCCCACTGGTGCTTTCTGTCTCTGTCTCTCTCTCTTTCAAAAATAAATAAATAAGCTTAAAAAAAAAAAAAGGGCAAAGGCAGGAGACTGCCTTCTCGAGGGAGGAAAAGGGATGGCCGGTGGCGGGAGGGGTCAGGACGACTGCCCTACCTGATGGCAACGGTGACGCAGAGCGAGGTTGTGGGACACGTGTGCCCGAGGACCAGGAACCTCTCAGAGCGAGGTTCCCTAACTTTTTAGTGCCAATCACGATTTTTTGTAAAACGAAATCGTTCTCACTCTCCCTGTTCCCATTTGAGGCTTGTCGTACTCTCTCTGGCCTCCCTGCCGGGCCCGGAAACCGCGTGTCCCGCACTCAGGCAGGAGCCCGGGGTTCGAGCTCTGCGGGTGCCTGTTGCCCTGGGTGGCGTGGCCTCTGGACCCCGCAGCGGTCAATCAGGGAATCTGTGCGTGTGTGCGTGTGTGCACGCGCATGTGCGCGTGTGTGCGCGCGTGTCCGCGCATGTGTGTATAAAGAACATTAGTGGGGCAATTTGAATGTCTGTAGGTTAGATGATATTTTATTATGCTAATTTTCTGACTTTCATGATTATGTGGTAGTTATACAAGAGAAAGTTCTTGTTTTTAAGAAGTACCACTGAAGTATTTAGAGGACATGTCTGGAACTTACTCCCAAATTACTCCGGGCAGGGGGATATATATGCATATACCATATATGGTATATGCATATACAAAATCTCACATACACCGTGTATATGTGTATATAGGAAATCTCACATATACCGTGTATATGAGAGAAAGGTAGCAAATTTGCATCCCAGGTAAAATTAATAATAATAAAATACTTAAAACTAGTCATATTTTGGGGGTGCCTGGGTGGCTCAGTTGGTTGGGACTCTTGATTTCAGCTCAGGTCATGATCCCAGAGTCGTGGGGTCGAGCCCCACATTGGACTCTATGCTGACCATGGAGACTGCTTGAGATTCTCTCCCTCTCTCCTTCTGCCCCTCTCCATTGCTTGCACTCTCTCTCTAAAATAAAATTAAATTAAAATTTAAAAATCTAGTCATACTTTAAAAATGTTTATTTTTCCATTTATTCTTGAGAGAGACTGAGCACGAGCGGGGGAGGGGCAGAGAGAGAGGGAGACACGGAATCCGAAGCAGGCTCCAGGCTCCAAGCTGTTGGCACAGAGCCCAACGCGGGGCTTAAATTCAGGAATCTTGAGATCACGACCTGAGCCGAAGCTGGACGCTTAACCGACTGAGCCGCCCAGGCGTCCCCAAAACTAGTCACATTTTAATGATATTTTCAGTAGGCATCGGGCACTGAGTAAACTGATATTTATGTCCAAAAGATTAAAATCAATCCCATGCAAAAAATATCTTCATGGTCTCGAAATGGGAAAAAATCTCATAAATTGTACAACATAACGTACTAACTAGAAAGAAGGTTTAAAATTTCAAAACTTTTATTCACCAAAAACACAGCTCAGATTGGAGGAGGAGATATGTGCACACGTGTCATCACCAAAGAGCTTCTATAATCCGAACACACAAAAGATGGTCGCAGGCTTACGGGAAAGCTTGCCAAGGCTCTTTACAAACCCAGACGCTAACGGCCAAAAACCACGTAGCAAATGCTCAGCGTCACTTGTGAGCAGGACGGGCCCCCGAAGCCTCATGAGACTACGACACACTACCCAGGGGGTGGCTGCATAGAAAAGGACAGGAAACACCGGGCTGGCAAGGATCGGAGCAGAGGCATGCTGGGAAATGTTCCAAAAGCCACTTCCCAGAGCGGAAGGAGCCCTGCCTGACTCACAGTGCTGGCCAGTTCCAATCGTGTAAGTAATTCCCACGCGGCTGATTGCAAGGTGCCGCTCAGTGTCGCCCTCGGTGGAGCCGAGGGAGAGGCGTGCGAGGAGTCCCGGCCGGCCCCTGTGAGCCGGCCCCACCCGCCACTTCGGGGAAGCCAGGACTCCCGCACACAGCTGGTGGCTGGAAAATAATTTAGCAATATCCACGAAAGCCAAACATAGGACGCTCCTAGCCATTCCGCCCCCAGTTGTATCCACAAACAGAAACACACACATATGTTCACCAGAAGATACGTACGAGAATGTTATCAGCAGTGCCATACGGAACAGCACCCAACTAGAAAATACCAGATGGCCACCAGCAGTGGGGTGGGCGGGAAATATTCACTACACATCCACACAACGGAATACTCCACAGATGAGATGGACCTCACGGCGCCACGCACAGCACCACGCATGAGCTTCCTGAACACAGTGTTGATTAAAGCAGCCAGACACAAAAAGATACTCACTGCAGGATTCCTCTGTGTGAAGTTCCAAATAGGCAAAATGAATTCATGGAGTGAGAAATTGGAATAATGGTTGCCTCTGGGGAGAACAGAAGTGCCTGGGAGGTGGCACCAGGGGGATGGTGATATTTCTTGACGTGGAGGTAGATACGTGAATTTCATTCTGTGACAATTAGGTGGTACATTCATGTTCTATGCATTTTTCTGGATGTCTACTATGGTTAAATTTTAAAGAGCATTGAAAATAATGAAGATTTTTATACACTAACGAAGAAGAATCCAAAAAAGAAAATAAGAAAATAATTTCACTTATGATAGCATCGAAATGAATAAAATACTTGGGGATAAACTAAACCACGGAAGTGAAAGATTTATATATCGAAAATAACAAAACATCGCTGAAAGAAATTAACAAAGATATCCCATGTTCATGGATTGGAAGATGTAATATCACTAAGGTGACAATACTACCCAAAGCAATCTACAGATTAAATGAAATGTCTATCAAAATCTCAATGAGTCGTTTTGTAGAAAGAGAAAAATCCATCCTAAGATTTAATGGAATCTCGATTGTCAAAATCGTCTTGAGAAGGAAGAACAAAGCAGGAGGACTCACGGTCCCTGAATTCAAAACTTACTACAGAGCTACACTAATCAAAACAGTGTGGTACTGGCATAAAGACAGACATAAAGATGAATGGAATAGAATACAGCCCAGATATAAGCCTTCGTTTATGTGATCAAATTACATTTCTTTATTTATTTATTTACTTACTTACTTACTTATGAGAGAGAGAGAAAGTAAGAGCTTGAGCTGGTGAGAGACAGAGGGAGAGAGAGAATCCCAAGCAGGCTCCATGTCCAGTGCAGAGCCTGAAGGAGAGGTCAATCTCCCAACTGTGAAATCATGACCTGAGCCGAGATGGAGAGTCAGATGCTTAACCGACTGAGCCACCCAGGTGCTTTGAGTGGTCAAATGACTCGACGAAGGACCCATGGCCATCCCATAGGGTAGAGGAAAGGACCGTGTTAATAGATGGTCCCAGGAAAACTGCACATCCCCATGCAAAGAACGACGTTGGACCCCTACCTCACACCACGTACCAAAACTAGCTCAAAATGGATCATCAACCTAAAGTAAGAGCAAAACTATAAAACTGGGAGAGGGAAACACAGGGGGAAAACTTCGTGACTTTGGATTTGGCAATGATTTCTTTGATATGACACCAAAAGCTCATGTAAGAAAAAAATAGATGAATCGACTGAATCGAAATCGGAAACTTCTGTGCATCAAAGGACACAATCCACAGAGCGGAAAGGCAGCCCACAGAGTGGGAGAAAAGATTTGCAAGTCACGCATCTGAGAGGGACTAGTATCCAGAATACATAAAGAACTCCTAAAACTCCACAGCAAAAAATAAACAACCCAATTAAAAATGGGCAAAGGACTTGAACAGGCAGTTCTTCAAGGGTTATTTACAAATGGCCAACAAGCCGTGAAGAGATGCTCACCCCACTAAGCGTTAGAGAAATGTGAATCAAAACCGCAAGGGGCCATCCCCCGCCAGTATGGTGGCTGCTCTCCAATAAATAAATAAATAAATACCACAGGTTGGCGAGGATGCGGGGAAGCCGGGAGCCTGGGCGCCGTGGGCGGGAACGTACAACGGTACAGCTGCTGCGGGAACCAGTGTGGAGTTTCGTCACAAAATTAAACAGAATCACCCCACCACCAGCAGTTCCGCGTCTGGGTACATACCCCAAATAACTGGAATGAGGGATCGAAGAGACGTGTGCACCCCATGTTCGCAGCAGCATTCTTCACAACAGCGAAAACGCGGACGCGCCCGGCGTCCAGCGATGGATGAGCGCTGCACAAAATGCAGTCCGCCCACACGATGGAATGTTACTCAGCCTTAAAAGGAAGGACATCCTGCCACCCGCCACCGTACAGATGAACCTTGAGGACAGGACACGACGCTCAGCGAGACACGCCAGCTGCAGAAAGAGAATACTGTGTCATTCTACACACGGGAAGTATCCAGAGTAGTCGGATTCACAGGGATAGAAGGGTAGACATGGGCTGGGGGAGGGGGAATGGGCAGTTGGTGTTTAATGGGGACAGAATTTCAGATTCTAGGGAGGGATGGCGGTGACTCCCAACAGTGAGGATGTGCTTGATACCGCGGAGCCGGACCCGTGAGAAGGGTTAAGGCGCGGAGTTTTATGGTACGTCTCTTTCACCACAATAAAGAAGTATGAAAACCAACACGAAGTGTCCACCAGGGGACAGACACCACCGGGATCAAACAGGGAAGTTCAACGCGAAGAATTATTAACGATGAAAAGGAGTAACTAGAAGAGGGAAGGGGCCCTGGTCTCGCTGGGCTGAGGGAGGGGGCTCCTCGGCCCTGGCGCGGCCAGGTCGGGACTGGCCTGGGCTTCGGGGCTAGCGGCCCTCTGCGGCGGGGTGTGGCAGGGAGCAGGCGGGGTGCTATAGGGAGGGGCGCTGCAGGAGGGGGTGCCGCAGGAGGGCCGGGTGGAGGTGCCAGGTGGAAGGCACCTGACTTCCACGCGGACAGGGAGGAAATCTCCCCACGGGGGGGGGGGCAAGAAGGAGCCACGAGGGCGTGAGCGGGCTGAGCCTCCAGCACGGGCCGCGCGGCAGGCGGTGGAGGCTGGAGCCGGCTCTGCACGCGCGAGGCGCCCGCCCCCCGCCCCCCTGTGAGAAGGGCATGTCCGGGCCGAGGTCTGAGCCTGGGACGGAGCCCCGGTCCCAGGAACACGCCGTCTCGTGGCACAGAGTACGACGCTGTCGCAGAGGCCTGCGGGTCAGCCCAGGGCCTGCCCGCTCACCTACCGCGCGGCTGCCTCTCACTCGAAAGGGTGCAAGTTATTCTTTGGCCCTTGGCCGCGATGATCGGAGAACGCGGTACCGAAACATAAACACGAAAGCAGGGTCCAGAGTGAGGGCGTCAGACTTCTAGGTCACGAAGGACGTGGGGCCGGTGCGGACCGACCAGAATGCTGTCTACACAGAGGGCTAGAGCCAGCCGCTCTGCGGACAGGACGGG
The DNA here is from genome assembly GCA_004024585.1 of Paradoxurus hermaphroditus. Taxonomy (NCBI): domain Eukaryota; kingdom Metazoa; phylum Chordata; class Mammalia; order Carnivora; family Viverridae; genus Paradoxurus; species Paradoxurus hermaphroditus. The sequence continues at coordinate 6,806 of PITB01032308.1, forward strand.
GCAGGGTGGGGGGGAGCCCCTTTCAGAACCGGCTTCGGGGGTCCACAGCCAGGACTCGGGCCACGCTGCTGACTGTGTACCTGCTCCCGGAGGCCCCTGTACCCTGCTCCGTGGGGGCCAGAGCTCAGCTGCGGGGGGCGGTGCAATGGAGGGGAGGCCGTGGGGCGCTGGGGGCGCTGGCGGGAAGCCCACCCCCATGCCGAGTGAGGAGCGTGGGACCCAGCCACAGTCCTCGACCTGAAGAACCGAGCAGGGGTGGCTGGCGACATCCCAGCCTGCGTCATAAAAGGTGATTCAGCCTCGCCGGCTCGCCCTCTGGGTGCTGCCCCGGGAACCTGCCGCCACACTGGGAGTGAGTGCAGGCCACGCGCGACGACCTGGCCCCCCCACCCTGAGGACCCGGCCCGGCTTGAACCCCTGGCCCTGGGCGAAGGGGCCCCTGGTGACTCTGGCCACAGCCTGCCGGCCGCCCAGCGGCACCAAGGGGACCAGGGACCTCCTGCCTCCTGGGCCTGCCTGTGGTGCGGCCTCTCGGGCTCCTGAGGCACCAGGAGTGCCGGGTCAGGAGCCACTTGACAGGGAAACGGCAGCCTCGGGCTAAACTTCAGACCCCGAGGGAGGCACCCTGAGGGCCCCCGACTTCTCCATCCCCGGGGCCGGTGTGTGCAGGCGCCTGTGGAAGCCTGCCTCCCTGCGCTGGGGGCCACAGACGGATGGCACCACCCCTGCCCCATGTGGGCAAGCCCGACACGGCTGAGGCCCTTCCCGGTGGTGCAGCCGAGAGACCGCTCGGGGAAAGACCCAGAGCCCAACCCCTCGGGCATGGCAACCCGGTGATGAACGGGGCGCCCAGCCATCATTTTTCACTGCGCACCAGGGCGGGGACACCTGCACGGGGTCCGACAGGGAGGGCGGCTGGCCATCCATCACCGGGCCGCCGGCCATGCCCGGCCTGCACTGCCCGCCCCTGCAACTCCAGGTGACCTTGTGACCAGAGCGGGGGCGCCTCCAGCTGCCTGAGTGGCAGACAGTGGGGTCAGGGGCACCGGGTGGCCTGTCTGGGTCCAGCCCTACAGCCTCCTGACAGCCCACGCCCCCTTCCTCCCCTTCCTCCTGTCCCCCGATCCTGCGCCCTGCCCCCACCTGCAATACTGCCCATTGCCAACCCTCACCACACTCCAGGGCCGCTGCTGCCACTCTCTCCTCCAGGAAGCCCTCCTGGTGGTCTCCTGCGGACCACCTGAGCCCCTCCCCGTCCTGTCCTCACCTCACTCAGAGCTGTGTCTGGCTGATGCTGGAAGTGGTGAACGGCATCCCAGACTTAGGCTCCTCCCGGCGAGTACAGGTGGGCCCTGGCGCCGGACAGCTGGGGGGCTTCCGGCCTGGAGTCCCAGCCGTGAGGGGTGAGGGGTGCAGAGCCCGGCCTGCCCCGGAGACACCCAGGCCCAAAGACCTTGGGGAGGGGCTGGGGCGCCTTGTCCAGAGTCCCCGAGCGTCCCCTTCGGGGGTGTGAGGAAGGACGGGGAGACCCAGAGATGTGACAGTGCCTCCAGCAGGAGCTGGCCTAGGGGAGCAGCCCACAGACCGGGCACCGAGGCTGACCCAGGACAGGACGCCGGCGCCCTCTGCCTGAGCGGAGAGACTCCCTGGGGTGTATCGGGGCGGAATGCGGAGCTGGCCGCCTCCCTGTGTGCGTCTCCTTGTCTGTCAACCCCGGGACACACAGGAGCACAGGACAGGGGCTGGGGGCTGTTCTTGGGGGCCTCGGGAGCCGCCGAGGGTGGAGGCGTCGTCACAGACGCTGGGCCCCACCGTCTCTCTGGATCCGTGGGCTCCAGAGCGGTGGCTGTGGGCTTGGGTCGGGGGCACGGGCAGGTGCAGGCGATCCCAGCAGGGAGCGCTCCACCGTGGAGGGGGAAGGGGGATGGGCAGCCTCCCGGGGCTCCGAGCCCTGGCCGGCCTCCCCCCCGCCCCCCCCCCCCCCCGCTCACACGCACCACACCCTTCGCACCACGGGGCCCCGCAGCGCCTCCTGCCTGGGGAGCCTGTGGGGTCATTTCCATGCAGGCAGGGCGCACAGTAGGGGTTTTGGGGGGGCCTCTGCCCTCGGGGGGACGTTCTCGTACTGGTGTTGGACCCACGTTAACTTTTAATTTAAAGTCTCCAGCCAAAGCACAATGGACTTTTGACACACAAATATTAAAAATTAAATTTCCCGAGTTCATTATCTGATAATTAGAACCAAATAACATCTTAACTGAGCGGCCAGCCCCACACAGATCAAGTCAGTTCCATTTAGGATTCCATTAGAGCAGTGTCGGAGCGGTAAGTAATGGACCATAAAATTTAATTTGGAAATGATCTCCGCCGTGATGGAGCGATAGCGCTCACAAAGGCGGCGGCGGCCGCGCGGCCGGCGGGCTCCGGGCGCACCGGCGGAATTCAAAGGGAGCCGCCGCTGTTGCCAGAAGAACATGTGTTCCGCGCTTTCTTCTCCTGCCTAGGGCCCTGCGGTATTTAAAAGTCAGCACTGACCAGTGTAGCTCCGTGTAATTACAAAGATCCCTTATCGGAGTCTATTTGCAGGCGCAGAAAGAGAGGGCCGGCCGGGCGCAGCGCGGCTCATTTGCATGCACGGTAATCCGCGGCCGCAATCACTCAGGGACTCCGTGCACTCGGCGGTCCTGTCCTGGCCGCCTCCCGGCCACCGGGCCGCACCGCCACCACGCCGGCCCGGGCCGCGGCCCTCGGCGGCCGGGACGCCACCCGGGTCGCGGAGCCCAGACGGGGCCCCCACGCGCCCCGCCACTCGTGGGGTAGGAAGGAAGCCCCTTGAGCTGAAATCGAGCTCTGTCTTAAGGCTGAATGCGGGTAAGACAGAACCTTCTAGAAGGCCCCAATCCAGGAGGACAGGAGGAATGAACCGGGAGTCCGGTCACTCCCTAGGCCCAAGAGGGCTCCAGGCTCATCCGGGCCCGACACGGTGTCATCAGAGACCGAGCACGGACGGGGACGTGGGACCTGACGCTGACCCTGGCGAAAGGCTGGTGGTGCCCCTCACTCACTGACCCTCCCGTCCCAGCGTGCTGGTGGGCCCTGTGCGCACCGTGGGCTGGGCCGTGAGGCCGGCAGAAGGAAGCGTGATTGAGGGCACCAGGTCATCCCGAGTAGGGGTCCCGGCCCTGTAGGGCCATCGGAGGGACACCTCGGGGTCCACATCGCCGGGAGACAGCAGGGCCAGTGCCCCCCCGCTCCAAGGACAAGCCAAAACCTAGCTCTGTGCTTGTGACACGTGACCCTCTGCGCTTCTGGGACCCTTCCCAGAGTCGGACGCCTGCCCCAGGCTGCGGGACCCTCCTCCTTTCACGGGGGCCAGGCCTCCCTGCCTCCACACCCCCAGCAGAAACCCTAGCAGCAGGGAGCAGGCTGGTCTGCAGACCCTGGTGCCCAGCCCAGTGACTCCGGGGACTGTGACCTTGGGCTTCACTTTCTGTCCACACCGATGACGTGGTCAACCTCTGCTCCTGCAGGAGAAATGGGGGTGTCGTTCTGGGAGCCAGCCGTCCTGGGCCGGGGACCCCCGGACCTGCCGCGGAGGCACCTGCTGTCCCCTGCAACCGTTCTGGCCTCTGCCCCCTGTTCGGACACAGATCACCTCCTGGCGATCTCTGGGGCCTGACCTCTGGGGCCTGCAGGTGCAAGCAGGCAGCCCAGGCCAGGGCACGGGGACCGGAGAGGAGGCCTCCGACCGTCGCCCTGAGCCCTCTCATTCTTATTCCGCACACATTCCGAGCACCCTGGGAATCCGCTTTTCTGTCCAACAGAAACCGGGGCCAAAGCGAGGGCAGTCGTGTTCCCGGCAATGGTGAGAAGTGGCCGCCGGGGGATCGGGGAGGCTCCCAGGGGCCCAGGGGCGGGAAGCCTGCAGCTGCCAGCCGGCGCGGAGAGAGGGGGTCGCGGGGCAGGAGCACGTCGGGGTGGGGGCGCTCACGGTCTCGGGGACCTCCCAGCACCAGACGAAGGAGACCCGGGACCCTCCCTCTGCGCCCCGCCCCTCACCCCCTTGCCCCCCGCAGGCACAGAAGCCCCCACCTGCCAGGCCGCAGGACGCGTCTAAAATTAATTCTTGCTCCGAAGGCAGGTGCGGGTGGCCCGAGGGCGTCGTCGGCTCCGCGGGCTCCCTGCGAGCAGCCGGCTCTGCGTCTTATCTCCCGGGCAGCCTCATTTGTTACTTCTCGCTGAATACACCCACTCCCATTAGTTCTGTAATTCTCGGCAATAACAGCCTTTGCACTAATGAAACCTGCATTATTGGAAGGTTGCAGTCCTGACCCGGTGGAGATTAGCTGTGTACTCTGTTATTACTACATATGTAATTGTATAATTGATTTTAAAATTTACTTTTGTGTCCCCACATCATAAAGTAAGCAGCCCATTAGGGGAAGAAATATAATTAATATATCTCTAACCACTTCTACCCCGGGGAGAAGGGCATCAGGGAGGGGTCCTTGGGGCGGGGGCGGGGGGTAGGGGCGCCCATCGCTTCCGCGTCCGGGGGGCTTCGTTCACGTCTTGTGTTCAGGAAAGGTTTGTACAGGCTTCCCTCCCTCGTGTTCAGGGACCACCCCTAGGCTGTCTTCCTGCCAGACCTGGGCTCGAGGGCGCCCGGCTGCCCCGTGGGCTCCGTGTCAGGCGGGCGGAGAGGGTTGGGCCGCCTTCCAGCATGCGGGGGCCTCCAGAGTGGGGCAGGAGCCACACTGCCTTCCGGCGGGCACGTTGTCCCCACCCGAGGCTGTTCTCCAAGACTGGCAGCCCCCCGCCCCGACCCCCTGCCCCCCACTCCAACCCCCACCCTCCCCTGTCCCACACCTACCCCGCACGCCACCCCAGCCTTGGCCCCCGCACCCCACGCCGACCCCACCCCCAGACCCCAGGCTGGCCCCGCGCCCCGGTGGACCTGCTGGCCCGTGGGCTGAGTAGGGGGAGCGAGGGGTCCACGCGGGAGGCTCATGACCCCTGCCCGCCCACCCCGCCGTGGCTCCTGCGGACCCAAGTCTCTGCCTCCGCGGCCCCCTCACAGGCGCGTGGACCCCTGGGCTGGCTGCTCACCACGCGCCCTGAGCACCCCGCCCTCCGAGCCTTCATGGCAACCCCAGGCGAGGAGGTGCCCGAGGGCCGGACCCCACCAGCATGTGGGGCTGGAGCCCAGGCCCCGGGTGGAGTCAGGGAGGCAGGACCAGCTCCAAGTCGAGGGCCCACCACGCTGTCACCCAAACGCTCCTTTTGGCCCCAAATTTCGTTCTTTTCCATCTGACCGCGTCGTTGAGCCGTGGCTCATGCGCCACCCTCAGCGTCTCTTCAGCACGTTCAGATGTGCAGCCGTCACCGCGGTCTTGCCCTCCGGCCGGCGCCCCCACGGTCCCCTCCCCAGGCTCTGGCCACCACCAACCACCTTCCGTTTCCACGGACGTCCCTCTCCTGGACACACTGTTCGGCGCGTGCGCCTCCGCGTCCGGCGCCTTCCACTCGGCACGGCGTCGCCTGGCTGATCCGTGCTGTCAGCGCCAGAATTCCCCTCCCACGAGAGTCTGCGCGAGACCAGCCGTGCACCCCCCACGGTTTGTCCCTGCGGTCGGCCACCAGCGGATGTCGGGCCGGCTTCCCCCTTTGGCTGTCCCGCGGCCCCAATGTCTGCTGGACCCGGGGACGCACGTGGACACAGGTCCGGATGTCACACCTGGGCAGGGGCTTGGAAGGTGGCTCGCGGTGCGGAGGCGGGGCCGAGCGGAAGCCCGCCGCGCCCGGGAGGCAAGGGGAGCAGGGTGGAGGCATCTCACCTGCGGCCCGCGGGGACAGCTTCCTGGACACAGACGACGGGAGGGCACCGCCGGGGACCCCGGCCTGGCCGCTCGCCGGCCCCAGGCCATCAGGGTGGGGCGGGCCTGGCCTGCTCGGCGGCCACGGTCACGAAGCTCTGCAGGGCCTCCTGGCCGGCGTCACCGGGGGCAGCACCCCGGCCGCCCCCACCACAGGCCGGACCGGTGTGCGCCCCTCACCAAGAGACCCGGATGGCTCTCAGAGCGCCGCCCCTGCTACGAACAGAGCCACGAGATCATGATTTCCGGAATCAGCCCGAACAACTGGCAAGGGCTTAGGGGCTGATTTTAAGGAGTGGGCTTTGTCTCGCGGCAGCAGGGACAGAGGGCCTGGGGGCCAATCCCAAGGATGGGTTCCCTCACGGCCACTCGCCCCAGAGGGAAAAATCAATGACCGGATTATAGGCGGCGGGTGTCCCGGAGACCTGGCTGGAGCTCTGGAAGGACCGGCCTTGTCTCTAAAGGACCCCGATCGCCCACCGAGGGCATCGCGCCCCTGGGCCACTAAGGTGTGGGCCTCTCGGGGCGGGGGGGACTCCTCTGCCCACATGCCCAAGACAGCCTCGCACATGGCCAAGGTCCTTCGGCACCAGTGTGCCCTCCTCCCAACACGGCTGTGCGGGTCGCTGCTCAGGGTGCTTCCCTAATGGTGGGGGGAGGGACCCTGCACCATCTGCGGCCTGCGTGGCGCTGGACCAGAGCGGTCACGCTGCCCCCGCCCCCCGGGGTGGGAGACATTGGCTTCCTCCCCCGCCCCCCCAGCTGAGGTCCAGCTTCCCTGAGCAGGGTGGCCCGGGGCCTGGGGCTGGGGAGAGGGGAGAAGGCCCACGTGGACACAAGGAAGAGTGGATCGCACCCCACAGGACCCATGTCCCACCCGGCCTCCCCACCCCATAGGGCTTGGGGTGACGCCAAGTCGCCCCAGCTGGCCAGGTCCCCTGCCCCAGCCCCTTGGCTCCCTGGCAGGGAGCGCAGCCGCGGGAGCCCGCCCCATCGCCCCCCTTCTCGCGAACCTGCCGCCCGCTCCAGGGAGGGTGATCAGATAACCCGTAAATCACACATCGACACAGCGGCTTCGCAGGGAGGCCCGTGCGGAGAAGGCGCGCCCTCAGCCTGGTGAGAGCGCACATGACAAAATACGGGGAAGAGAACCGGCTACTCAATCACCGAGACGAAGAGCCACCGTAGAGATTGCTCTGCCTAAAAAATGGGGTGGCAACTTGCAAATATGTTTTTAGAAGCAATTTTATTACAAACTGTCCCATCGGGCAAGCGCCTTGGAAATTATGGGACACCGTGTTCATTCCTCAGAGACCCGGCTGCGGCAGGAAGCTGCCCGGGAGAATTTATCCCCGGGGGCTGGTCCCAGCGAGGCGCCGGGCAGCCAGCCCCTCCTCTCGGCTGCTGCCCGGGGGCACGGGGACCGCAGGCTGCACCCCCCAGTCAGGAGGCCTGGGCTGGGACGGGCACCCACAAGCTGGCCCTGTGGCCTCTCGGGGCCCCCGCAGCTGCTCTCCTCCAGGGGGCAGTTGGGACCGCCAGCCGGGACACCCTGACTCTGGTTTGATGCAGGATGTAAGGAGAAGGGGTCATTGTCCACAACCCGCAGAACATTCCAGAGGAACTCCGGCCCGTGCATCAAGAGGCACATCCTAAGAACGCAGGTGCCTGGTGCAAAACGTCCTTCTCCGTGAGGAAGGCCCGGGGTGTGGGCCCACGGACGCTGCCTGGTCTCACGTGCCTTCCTCCTGGGTTGGAGAGGCCTTAAGCCAGCAGACACCCCCGGCCGCTCCTTCCCAGCCCTCACGGTCACTGTGACGGGCGGCCTCTGAGCCGCCGCCGGCTCCCTCCCAGGGTTCCCGGCCTGCGGGATCTCGCCCTGAGGGGCTGGACCCAGGGACCTGCTTCCAGGTGGCGCGGCAGAGGCGGTAGGACCACTTCTGAGAGTCCAATGTAGAGCGCGCTGGCTTCTGTCTGATTCCTCACCCCTCCCTCTTTCTCTTCTCAGCCCAACTCTCACGACTCGCTCTGGGGGAGCCAGCTGCCTGGTCATAGCAACAGCCAGTGAGGATCAGAGGCCTGCCAAAGCCTAATGAGACCTTGGAAAAAAATCCACTGCTAACCAAGCTTTGAGATGCCTACAGTCCCGCTTGCCAATTTGTGGCCTCATAAGAAACCCTGAGGTGGAACCTCCCAGCTAAGACCCTGTCAGAGCTGGCTCTCAGAAGCTGTGAGACATTGATGTTTGTTCTTCTCAGCCACAATCACCACCATTACCTCTATCGTCACTACCATCGCCGTTACCACCATCACCATCACCACCATCACCACCATCACCACCATCACCATCATCACCATCATCACCACCATCACCATCAT
>PITB01032309.1:0-15055 GCA_004024585.1 Paradoxurus hermaphroditus
TTGGGTTTTTACAACTTGCTTACTGGTTAGCAGCCTGCCTCCCGCTGGAGCTCGGCGTGCCCCAGGGGGGCTCGGGGCCCTGGCACCGGCCCACGGGCCTCTGCGGAGTGGCCGTGCCGCTCCCTCCCGTGCGGCCCGATCCTGTTCTCCCTCGAGCGGGGCCCGCTTCCCAAAGCGTCGGACCTTCCCGGGGTGGCCGTGTGGCCCCGGCCTCAGGGTGTCTGGCCAGCACCCTAAGCTCGTGGAATGTTCTGTCTGGTGTTTACTGCTGCGCCCTCTGGGACAGCCGGGGTCTGAAACAAACCTCGAGACCTTGAGAACAGCTTGGCAACGAGGCATCCCTCGGAGCGGGCCCTCGGAGCCAGGGCTGTCCCCCGAGCCCGGGGCGGGGCCGGGGAGGTCTGGACACAGACCTCTCCCTTTCTTTCTCGATCTTCCTTCCTGGCCCTACCCCCTGATTTCACTGTGGCCACTTGAGACCGGCCTTTTAAAAAAATTTTTTTTTCATGTTTATTTTAGAGAGAGAGAGAGAGAGAGACAGAGCATGAGTGGGGGAGGGCAGAGAGAGAGGGGGAGACACAGAATCGCAAGCAGGCTCCAGGCTCTGAGCCGTCAGCATAGAGCCCCATGCGGGGCTCGAACTCCCGAACTGTGAGATCGTGACCTGAGCCAAAGGCGGTCACTTAACCAACTGAGCCCCCCAGGCGCCCCGGAGATCTTTTTAAATAGAGCGCAGAAGGACACAGAGAACCAGGGCTGGGACCACAGCTCATCCAGGGGGTTCTGGAAGCTTCCGGAACCTCTGGAAATTCTAATGAACTTCCACCAGAGAGGCACCAGGAGGAACGACCGTTGGATCCAGGGCCCCTGCATCAGCTCAGAGGCCAAACCTGCCCCTTGGGATGGGATATACCCCACGTGGGACGGTTGGGGCTCACAGGACTCAGGGTTGGGGGTGCTTCTCAGCTCCTCCCCCTCACCGAGGAGGCCGGTGGCGGGAGGCACGTGACTCAAGTGTTCACTTCCCGAGGCCACTTGGAATGACTTCTCAGAAGTGTGCTCCGGAGCAGAGCGAGGGTGACAAGGGACGGGGCGGGGCAGGTGAGCAGCGGGGAGGGAGGCTGGGTGATTAATCGTGTTGCCTGGGAAAGCACACTCGCGTCCGTCCAGGAGCCCCGAACGCAGCCAAAGTGGACAGACTGTTCAGTCCCCTACCGAAAGCGCCAGAAACGTTTTGTCCCCGGCACAGGAAAACACCCTGTGCTCGCGGGCTGGAGTCTGGCTCCGAGGGCCACGCTGGGAGGAGCCGGGCATGGGGACTGCCGAACGGAGGGAGCAGCCTGCCGGCCCCTGGGCCCCTGCCCCCTGGGGTGCCTTGCCCGGCAGCCCTAAGGACCCCGACTTCTCCCTGCCACCCCCAGCCCCAGCCCTCGCGCCCCCCTCCCACTTCGGAGTCCTCCAGGAAACCCCAAAGAGAGAGGACCGTAAGCAGGGGGCTGTCGCTCGAGAACCAGACACGGTGGCGGCGGCATTTAGGAAGTTCCCAGGCTGGCCCGCTTGGGGGGGGTGGGGAGGGGGATGAAGCCCGCAGACCCCTACAGAGGTGCCAACAGCCCCAGGCCGGGGGACTTCAGAACACCAGTCACCGGTCCCGTGCTTCCGGGCATCGCCTTTGGGAGCCTCCATTTCCTCTTCCGCGAAGTGGGGATAAGGATTCCGGCCAAGCTCACGGAGTTGCAAAGGTGGAGGAAGAGCCGGGTACGAGGCGAGGCCTCGACAAGTCGCAAAGCCCGGACGCGCCCAAGGCGCCGCTCTAATATGTGTTTACGAGAGAGTGGGAAACACAAGCACCGTGGATGTGCCGGGGCCTCCGAGGGGACACGCCTCCCTCTGGTCCTCCGGCTTCTTCTCCTGCATCCTGCAGCCGTCCCTGGGAGCCGGGGGTCCCCTCTCTAGGGATCGCCCACCCCTAGTTTCCTGGAAACGTGAACTGGGGAGTGAGCTGGGCCAGCAGGCCTGCCCCGAGGCCCCTTTAAAGGGCAGGTACCCAGGAGGTCCTGTGGGAGGGAAGGGAAGAGGGGCCGCGGCCTCCGGCGTCCCATCTGGCAAACACGTCTTGACGCCCTGTCGGTGCCGTACCGGGATTCAGACTCAGGAGAATGGGGCTCCAAGTGAGACAGCGCAGGGTGGGGGTGCGGCTCCCGCCAGGAGATCGGGGCAGGGATGCCCTACCAGGGTTTTGAAAGATAAATAGGAGTTTCCTAAGGGGGGCGGGGTGGGGATTGAGCCCATTCTTGCAGGTTCCCCTGGGAAATGCGGGTGGCGACGGGACCTGCTTGTTGAGTGGCTCTTTCTAAGGTGCCAGGAGCAGGGTCTGCCACCCAGTGAGGGCCACGTACGGGTTGGGTGGAGACGATGACCGAGCTCGCAGCCTGCGTGCCTCCCCCAGGCAGCCCCGGGAAGAACCCAGAACTTGGGGTACCCGGGGCGCTCATTCTGCTTACTGCCAGAAGTCCCTCCACCTCCAGGCGGCTCCCGGTCCCGGCTGTGGCTCTGTTGGAGCCGCCCCGGGCGCTCCAGTCTCGAAACCCGGCCGCAGGCGGTGGGTGACCTGGGGAAGAGCTTGCGCTTGTCCGTGTGGCTCCGTGAGCCCCGCCCTCTGGTGTCCTCTTTCTCTGGGAGCCGTCGTGGTGGCCGCTCCGAGCCCACTCATGGCACAGCGTCCTGGGAAAGGGGTGGGGGGAAGTCTCGTGCGTCTGGGCTTCTTCCGTGCATGGTGATCGGTCCCTCAGACACTCACGGTGCCGGCGGGTCAGCCCAGTGACGCTGCTGCCGTGCCATGGAGCCTGATGGGGGGAGAGGACGGAACACCCCAGCACGCCCAGGTAAGTCGAGGCTGCCATCTTCGTTCCTGGGCGGGAGCCCAGCGGGAGCTGGGGTCTATTCCTCCTGGGGGTAGTCGGTTCCAAAAAAGATTCAGGGTGAAAGATCCGGGCCCCACCTGCGGCTCCGGGACTCATGAGGGGTCCTGGGAAAACGAAACCACGTCTGTGGGCTTCACGGCCACCCCCCAAAGCAGGCACGAGCCTTCCGTCCAACTCCAGCCGATGCCACAGGCCCGAGAGCTCGCCGTGTGACGGCAAACGCACTCGCTTTGGACTCTGACGCGCGCGGATTCCCTGGACAGCCCTGTCTGGCGGGCGCCACTGTGACCCCGGTTGTCAGATAGGCCACACACACACACATGCACACACACACGCACCCACACACACATGCACAAGGTCACACACCTGGAGTGGCGACGCCTGAACTCAGGACCCCTCACCGGCATCAAACCTTGGGCCCTTGACCGGCTCCGGCCTCCCTGGTCGGGTGGCTGAGGGCAGCCCGCTTCCCTGCAGAGCTGGGTTCTCATGCATCCAGGGGGCGCCGGTGTGACCCCTGGGGACAGGGTGGACCTGACCCGGGGCTTCTCCTGCCACAGGAACGAGAGGGCGGGTGTCTGTTCCGGAGCAGAGGCTGGGACGGAGGCTCCGTCTCGAAGGCGGGGCTGTGACAGGCTGGCGGGAGAAACCGCTGGGCCTTCTACGCTGCAGGAAAAAGCACAAGGCCTCTGACCACAGAGGCCACAGGGCGGGGCGACCTCAGGGTCATGCAGAAGAACAAATTTGTACCTTTAGCCGGTGTCGGAGGGGGAGGGGGGAGGCGTGAGGGCAGGACAGCATCAGATACCGGGAGAGGCTCTGTTTCTTCCTAAAGCCCCAACCCAAAGGACCGAGGGCCGGCCGGGTTTATCCGCTGGGGGCTCTGTCGGCGCCCGGTGGCCCTCTGTTCACAGGAGAAGCCAGGCATCCACACGGTGTCCAGTGTCCCCTGAGCACTGGGCACGCTCTGTCTCAGCCACGCCTGCGTGGGAGCCACTAGCCCATTTCTCAGAAGCAGACCCCAAGGCTCAGAGGGGTGCTGGGACCCAAAAGCCGGGTCCCTGCCTTTGTCACCCCCACTGGCGCTCTCTCCTGCGCAGGTCTGGGCCCTCCAGCTCTGCCCCAAGGAGAAGTCTTGGCCCTTCGGAAGGGCTGGGTCAAGGGCACTCTCGCGCCTTTTCCTCCTTGCTCCTTCCCTCTTGCAGGAACTGTTTGGAGCTTAGCAATGGATCCCTGGGTCGGGGCGCTTCCGGCAAACCTCGCGGCCAGCCAGGCTCCAAAGGTGGACGGGGCAGAACGACAGCGGCCGGGCTAAGGAGGCACTGGTATCGCGAAGCTTTCGCTGCGCGCCAGCACCTTCCTAAACTCTTTCTCCCCGTCATCCGCGCGGAGTCCTCATCCTGAGACAGAGCTTCTGTGTTCACCCCCCTGTGACAGATGAGGACACTGAGGCCCAGGGCAGCGAAGCGCCGCAGCCCGAGGGGACCGGCAGGCTCCGGCCACGCCCACCAGGCTGACGCATGCGCGCCGTGCCCTGCTCCCAGCTCCTGCCTCCGCAGACCACCCGGGACCTCCCGGGCCAGAGACAGGGGCTGAGGCCCTTATAGGTCACGGATGCAGCTGCAGGGACCCTTGCTGAGGGCGGGGGTTGCGGGGGCTTCTCCAAGGTCATGAGACGGGCGCCCTAGGTGGGAAACACCTTCCAAAACAGAGCAAGCAGCACAGAGAGGCTCCGAGGGTCCCTGGGGAGGGTGGACGTCGTCGTTGGGTGGGAGGGCACACACAGGCGGGCCCAGGGCTGGGACTGGGAACCGACGAGGCCAGCGGCGAGGAAGCCGGGCCGGGGGGATTGGGGGCGGGGGTTGGGGGGGTGCCTCCTGCAGAGACACGGGGTCACCCTTTCCCTCAAGCAGGGAGGGGATCAGACCCTGTGAGAGTCCCCAGCGCTTCACTCCAGGACGTGGGTCTGTGTTTTCATGTCTGTCTCCCCCAAGCCTGTCTGGAGACGTGGTGAAGGCGAGACCGGAGTCACCGTCCGGCCCCTTGTAAGCGCCCAGTACGGAGCTGGGGATTGATGGGGCCCCTGGCCCAGCGGACGGTGAACCGACCCAGCGAGGCCGTGAGGGGGGTGAGGCGGTAAGCCCATCAGCACCCGTGTCTCTCCCGTCAGTCACCCGGGGCCTGGCTCCCTATGAAGGCAGGGAACTGGGGTGACCAGCGCTGGCCTCTGGGCGGAGGGCAGAAGCCCCAGGGGAGGGTGGCTGGGTGCTCGGTGGCCCTGGGGAGGCTGAGGTTTCCACAGAGTCCCTGCTGTCCTAGAAGGGTCCTCCGGAGCACAGCGGCTTCTCCTTCATCCCTTCCGGCCGCCCGGCTCCTCCAGAGAGACTCTGCAGCCTCCCCACGAGCATCTCCGCCGCGGGGGGCCACCCCGATCCTTGTCTCCTCTGAAGACATCCCGGGGTCCGAAACCAACGTGCGCGGTGGGCCTCGCCGCTCACCTTGGTTCGCCCGGCCCCGCGTCCGTTGCAGGCTTATTTTTACGAGGCGCTTAATCTGCACACTGTCTTCTGCTCTCAATAAATGGGGCTGCGCATTCCAGGATGGCCCCGAGTGATAACACCAGCTGTCTAGACGGAGGCCGGCGCACTGACGCTATCATAAATAAAAATAGCTTTGTGTTCCAGTCTCTCCCCAGAGCCCAGGGAGGGGCAGGCAGACTCCCCGCGGGCTGGCAGGGACGGAGCTCACCCTGCCCCCAACCCCATACCCAGGGGGCCCGGGGACCCCGTGCTGCCAGGGGCGGGAGGACGGAGGCCAGGGGCTCCCGGAGGGGCACACTGGGGCCCTGGGAAAGCCTTCAGCCTCTCCCTGGTGCTCCCCTTTCTCTGTGGCTTGCATCTGCTGCCGGGGCAGAGGACACCCAGGTGGCCAGTGGGGGCTTCGCATAAAGGAGGCTTGCCCCAGCTACCAGAGACACAGGCCCGCCTCCTTACGCTTACCCTCATGCCTCATATAGGTCAGTTTATGTGGAAACTGACAACAGTGTCTCCATAGTTGAGGCACCCTTGTGCAGTGCGCAGCCTTAACACCTGTACAAGACAGCCCTGTGCCACCTCTACCTGTTTTTCCCCAGGCTCAGCTGGACTGAGTCTCCAGAACAGAAAACCTGGCCCCTCCTTGGTCAGTAAAATCTTTGTTTCACCCTGTGCTATGGGCTGGAGAATCCCAGGGGGACAGTGGGCAAGCAGAAGAAGGAGATTTACACAGAACCAAGAGGCAGATACTTCAAGATGGACGTCTCAGAAGAGGAAGAGTCAAAGAGAGGTGGCAGAGCAGGAATGGGCCCCATCGGGGTCGAGCAAATGGCGGAGGAGGCGGCAGGTCATCCTTCGGAACCTGCACCCAGGGAGGGGGCCGGGGATCAAGGGTGCGTCTCACCAGGGACAGGAGCTGAGGGCAGGATGGGAGGAGATAACGGCCCATCCAGAGGCTCCAGAGAGAGGACAGCCAAGGACCAGGGCGACGGAGGCCACACAGCCCGGATCTTGCTCCCCTCAACCCGTACCCAACACACGGGAGGCGCAGAGACAGCAGAGGGAGCACGAAGGGAGAGAGCAGAGAATCCGGACACTTTCAGTTACAGCTGAAAGTGAAGGGAACTGTGAGGCAAGGAAAGAACGACGTGACAGAGCACAGCCGGGGACCAAGCGACTGGAGCCGTGTCCAACCGCGCTGGGCCGTTGGATAAACTAGCCGCCGAGCCTCCGACTGGTGACCAGGTCCCGGACAAGGCGCCGGCCTGCTCCACGTCCCTCAGCTCTTGCAGCACCGCCCTGACGTGGGCGGGGACGGAGACTGAGGCACCGAGGGGACAGGCTTGCCCCAAGTGTGACTCCGGCTGGGAGGGGGCAGGGCCTGGGTTCAGACAGAGATGCTCGGATTCTTCCTCTTCCGTGGCCCAGGCGGGGCTGGCACCAAGTTGGCAGAGAGCTGGTGAGAGCTGGTACTCGACCCGGGGCCTGGAGAAAGCAGAGCCCCCGGCCCCGCGGCCTCACCCTCTCGTGACTCACACGCCAGCCTCCCGCAAGCAGTCACCCAGGATGCCGAGGGCGGGAGGGTCGGCGAGCGACCGGCGGCCGGCCTCTGTGGGCCTCCGAGCCGCCTGGCCACGGGACGACCAGAGAGGACACGTGGAAAGACAGGAGACGCGGTGAAGATGAAACTCAGGAGCCAGGTTCCCAGATCCGCACGGGGCCCTTGTCAGACGCCCGCTGATCCTCCGTCTGTCCTCTCGGCGGTGGGTGGGGGGGGGCAGGCCCCCTCTTTACAGCAGGGAAACTGAGGCCCAGAGGACGGTGGTGCTGGCCCAAGGTCACACAGCGAGGAGGCGGCGGATGGGACTCCATCCTGCTCGTCCGCTACCTCGGAGCCGTCCTGGAGAGCTGCCGGCGACATCAGCTCCTGAAGGCTTGGGAGGGCATTCCCGTCCCTAGGGAGGGTTCGCGGTGCTGACGTCCTGGGGCAGGTGGGGTGGCCTTCGGCACCCAAATGCCTTCGTCCCCCGCCCCAGACAGACTACCCACCCCCTCCTCCCCAGTTCCCGGCCAGGAAGGAACCCTCTGCTGGGGTGGAAGGTGCAAGAAACCCCAGTCCCGCATCCGCCCGGCCCTTCCTTCCTCCACCGCCCCAGGTGACAGATCAAACCCCCGCCCACCTTCCCCACCAAGCACCTGCCCCTTCCAGGAGCTTCAGCGGCACCCTGATTTCCCCTTGGGGGGCCACCTGCCTGACACCTGTGTCTTCCCTGGGACTTCCGCAGGTACCACTGGGAGACCAGCTCCCTCTCTGCGGGGAACCTGAGGCTGGGGAGTCAAGAGTCAGCTTGCCCGCACCCCGCCCCCGCCCCCCCTCCCAGGCACGGCCGCCCAAGAACGGAGCTGGCACAGAGACGCAGAGCTGACAGGAGGGACCTGTGCCTTCTTCGCCGTCATTTGCACACCCGAATCCAGAGGGGCCTCGAGGGAGACCACCCCCCCCCGACCGCCCCAGACTTTTCATGCACGCGAGCCAACAAATTCTCTCTTTTGCTTGAAGCCAGTCAGAGCTGGGTTTCCATTCGCCTGCAGCGACAAGAGTCTGGAGTCAGGCCCCACCGTCCCCACCTCGCCACACCCCGAAGGAGGCCTCTCGGAGGCAGAACTGGCTTTTCCCGGCATCCCGCGAGCAGGAGGGCATTCCTCGTGGCGCACCTCAGCCGTGTGGCTTCGGGCAGGTGACTCGGCCCTGCTGAGCCTGTCTCCTCGTTCCGGAGGGGATGGTACTGATTTCGAGGAGGGAAGGAGACGGAGTAAGTCCCCCGTGCTGGACGGTATGTCCCTCGGCGTCCCAACAGGAAACTGATGGTTCTTCGAGATCATTCAAGGAGAATTCATTCACGAGGTGGGATGTAGGGGCACCGAGATGCCACCAGGGCCATTGCCACCAGAGGCACCAAAGGCCCGAAGCCCAGGCTAAAAGAGTCACGCAGACAGGACCCTTGTCTGACCTTCGGACAGAAGGCCCAGCCAGTCCACGAGGGCTTTGTGACAGGCTGAACGGTGTCCTCCAAAATTCATGTCCGTCCGGGACCTCAGAGCATAACCCTATTGGGTAACAGGGTCCTTTCGGATATAATCGTTTACAGATCCCGAGATGTCGAGGTCAGCCTGGATTTAGGCAGGGTCCGAAATCGGACTGGTCACCTCAGAAGAAGAGGAGAGGAGACAGAGAGGCACCGAGAAGGGCTTACGACAAGGAGGCAGAGAGTGGCATGGTGTCCTCACAAGCCAAGGATCACCTGGAGCCACCCGCAGCCTGGGGAGGCCAGGAAGGACACTCCGTGAACCTCCCGGGAGGCTGTGGCCCTGCCTGAGACCTTGATTTGAGACTTAGTGACCTTCCTAACTTCGGGAGAACGAACTTCTGTTGTTTCCACCCGCCCCCCCCCCCCATCCCTGCTACGTAGTTATGGCGGAAACGAACACGGGCATTGAACGAAGGAGCCAGGAGAATGGACACCTTGCCTCAGTCTCCCCCCTCTCTCTAGCCCGCTGTAAGGCTTCCCAACCAGAAGGCGTCGGGCACGGGAGCCCCTCGTCCACGCAGGGCGGCCACGAGGCAGGAAGCCGGGGACGGCGGAGCCGAGATCCGAGGGGCAAATGGAAGATACTAAATCATACTTAGTATCGCAGTGGTGTCGCACCCAGACCCCAGAGCAAAAGCGGTGGCTCGTCTGTCCCCAAGGCTGTGAAAACAGAAGCCACGGAGACCTCAGCCTGCCAGGGGGCGCAGGGGGCCCTGCCCACCCCGCTTCTGTGACACCATCGGTAGTGATCAGGGTGGCCTCTGTGCACACTTACTCTGCCCGTGATCACACGTGCGTCCGCGAGATTTCTCCAGACAGCCACGTGCGCCTTCTTTCCCACGCCCCGCCTCCTCTGTTCCAGACCGCCGCGGAACAAAACCTCGGAAAAGAGCGTGTCCGTGTGCAGAGCTGAAGCAGGTGCTCGCCCGTGCAGGGGGAGCGCTCCGTTTTCCCCCTCGCGACGGGTAGAAGACGCACGAACAGGCCGGACCCGGGTTTTCGTGGAAGCTGCCCCCAATAAAACTGTCCGAGAAGCAGCGAGGCGACTCATAATTACCCGCGACGAACGCTCCAAGTGGCCGCTGTGGAGGGAAGACGGGCCTGCGTGGGAATGAGCCCCGCGCCGCCGGCTCTGACTCCAGCCCCCCCTTCGTTCCCACCTGAGAAAACGGAGCTCGTGGTGGGCGGCCGGGAGTGAGTGACGTTAGTCTAGGTCCCCAGGTCGCGAGTGACAGAACGCCACCTCAAACCGGGTCAGGCGAGACAGGGGATCTAATGGGTCCTGCGTCGGAAAGTTCGAGTTGCTCGGGGCTCGACTGGGGCGGTCAGGAGGCACCCGTGGCCTCCCTCGGTTCTGTGCTCCTGGTTTCTGGCGTGGCCTCCACCTGCAGGCGTGGCCTCGCCCCGACGTGGCCAGGTGGCCAGCGTGTGTTTCAGGCCTACGTTCATCCTCAGCTCCTTTGGTGGGAAGAGATGGTTTCCATAAGAGCCCGGAACCCCAGGCCACCACCGCCACCCCCCACCCCGCGGCCAGGGAGACGTCCTGTTCCGTGTCCTGGTCACCTGCTCCCACCAAACACAGGGAGGGCCTAAGAGCGGGGCGGGAGGATCCCAGAGGAAGGGACAGGGGCCGTCCCGGGGGGAAGAGGGAGGAAGGTCGGACGGGGCAGGCCAGACCTCGTGGCCCCTGTTATCTTCCCGCGGCTGCTGTACCAGACTGCCGCAAAATGGCCAAAAGCAACACAGATGTATTTCTTCCCGTTCTGGAGCCCCGAGGCCTTGAAATCAGGGTGTCAGCAGGGCCGACTCCTGGAGGTTCTAGGGAAGGATGCAATTCTTTGCTTTTCCAGCTCCTAGAAGCCGCCCGCCTCCCTCGGTTCATGGGTCGCGGGGTCCTTTCCCGTCTCCGCACCCACCCCTGGCCGCCCCCACCCCCCACCCTCCCCACCCCCATCCCCAAGCTGCCGCAGGAAATGTCATTGGTCAGATGACTTAAACGACAGAGTTGGATTTCTCACAGCCCTGGAGTCTGGAAAGCCTGAACTCGAGCTCGGATCCGGCCCATTCGGTTCCTGGTGAAAGCCTTCTTCCTGGCTTGTGGCCCGCCACTTCCTCGCTGTCCCCATGGGGGCCCTTCCCCAGTGTGTCCGCAGCAGGTGGGGAGAGGCGGGAGGGGTGGAGAGAGGGAGAGAGAGAGAGAGAGGAAAGGAGGGAGGGAGGTGGGGAGGGAGGGAAGGAGGGAAGGAGAGAGAAAAAAAGAGCCTCTCCAGCGGTTTTTCTTACAAAGACACTAATCCCAGGAGATCAGGGCCCCGCCCCTTACTTCCTTAGAGGCCCCGCCCCCAAATACAGCCACATGGGGGGGTGCTTCATAGGGATCTGGGGGACACACAAACATTCACAAACATTCACACCGTCTCTCTCTCTTTCGGACCCTCCTGCCTCCCCACCTGACAATCCAGAAGAATCTCCGCACCTCGAGGTCCTCAATTTAACCACCTCTGTGAAGTCCCTCTGGCCTCGCTAAGTACGGGTCGCAGGCTCTGGGGACTCAGGACGCCGAAGTCCCTGGGCAGACGTCTGTCTTCCACGTCCCCAGCAGGATTCGCCTCACCCAGCGCACTTACTTGGGCCCTAACTTGCAGTAGGAAATTATTCGGACCTACTTCGGAGAACCGCCATTAGCACCGCCGCGGAGACGGCCGCCCCTGAGCTTTGACCTGTGCGAATGAGCCCAGCGCTCTGCCCTGCGGCCCACGGAGAGCCTTCTCCGGAAACCGCCCCCGGGGGCGCAAAGGAGCAGAAGTCCAGAGGGTGGCGAGAGCCAAGGGGACACCGTGCCTTTAGTGTCACTGTCCCTGGAAGTCACGGGGGGCCGCTCCCAATGGAAGGAGGGAGGAAGGGAACTCAGCCACTTTCTACACTTTCTCGTACTCTTCCTCCTCCATGGACTCTCAGGGCAGAATTTCAGACCCCATAAAGAGCTCCAAGATTTTTTTTTTTAATGTTTATTTATTTTTGAGAGAGAGAAAGAGAAAGCATGGGGAAGAGGCAGAGAGAGAGAGAGGGGAAGAGAGAGAATTCCAAGCGGGCTCTGCACTGTCCGCGCGGGGCTCGAACTCACAGACTGCGAGATTGTGGCCTACAGCTGAGATCAAGAGTCAGCGGCTTAACAGACTGAGCCACCCAGGCGCCCCGAAAGCTCTAAATTTTAAACAAGAAAAAAAGTCACTGATACACAACCGGACAGGAGCGGCGGGTTCCGACACCGTTCCCCGGGTCGGCACCTATAGGACCTGCCGGCACATCGGGGGGAGTCCCGGCGGCCTCCTCGCGTGGCCTGCTAGGTGCTTGTTGGCACAGAGCCGACCGCGCCGGACACGTCCTGGGGTGGTCTCGGCGGTGCTGGGAGGAGGAAAGAGAGGCAGCCGCTCCTCCACGGTGTCCGGCAGGCCTGGCGCCCAGGACCCGCTGCTGTGCTGCCCCCCTACCCCCGCCGTCCTTGAGGGCCGCCCGGCAAAAGCCCAGGCCTCCCTTCGTGCTATGGGCCTGGACTCCGGAGCACTGAGGCGCCCTGTGAGCTCGCCACCAGGCTGGACGGGGCTCGAGGCGTTTCTTTCCTGTGGGAGGCACGGGTCCTGGGGGGCTCGGAGCCCGAGGGTGTCTCCTGTCCTGGCAGGCTTGTCCCCTGGAAGGTCTCCAGAGCGTGGAATGCTCCGTCCAGGCCTCGGTGACCCAGCAACTGGATTTTTTTTTTTCCTTTAAGTTAATTATTTTATTTTATTTATTTATTTTTAAGTAATCTCCGCACCCAACACGGGGCGGGAACCGCACCCCTGAGAGAAAGAGCTGCGCGGTCCAGCGACGGAGCCAGCCCAGGGGCCCTGGAGAGATTTTTAAATGACTCTCCAGTGAAGTCAGCGAGGCTGAGCTTTGGGGGCCCTTTTAGGGGTGTGTGAGCCCGGAGAACCGCAGCGGCCGCTCGGCTGGCACGGGCCCCCGGCCAAGGCCAGCCGGCTGCACCAGGGCACGAGCCAGGTTTTTCCTGCGTGGAAACAGGGTTCAACTCCCACGTGCCCCGCAGGGCCGAGGAGCCCGGCAGGCCATCCGGGTCCCACAGAAAAGGTGGGGGGGGTTCTGGCCGGCGGCCGGGCAGGAGATGGAAGAGGATGGAGACGCGTCCCGGCTGCATCTCCACCCTCCTGAGTCACACGGGAACGCTTGAGGCCAGGAGGCAGGTGGCCGGGGCCGGGTGGAAGGGGGTTGGGAGGCAGGGACCTTTGCACAGCTTCTGCTACGTTCACGGCGGGGACCGGACGAGAGGGGGCTTGGAGCCCAGAAGGAAAGCCGGAAAGACGCCGCGAGGAGGGCACAGCTGTGGCCTCAGCCTGGACACCGCTTCCCCTCCTCCACCCCTCCCTCCTTTCCGGGGACGAAGCCCACCGAAGACCTCGCCCTCTGGGCACACTGGCCGGCCCCACCCGCAAGGACAGAGGACCGGCCTCCCTGTTCCCAGCTGATCCCAGGGCTGCCCGGGACCCGGACTTAGATCCTCCGTGCCCTCTCCCACCCCCGTGGGCTGCTTCTCCTTCCTTCCTTCCCCGATATCAAGCACCAAGCCAGGCATGCAGCTGGTGCTTAATAAATGCCGGGTTCCTCTCCTCCTTAGCATCGTGACCAGAGTCCATCCAGTCCCCACTCTGCCCAGTAGGGTCACTCATAAGTTAGTGACCAATAATCAGCATGAGCCGAGCTGCCTGGCCCCTGGAGGAGGCGGCTGGGACCAGCCAGTGTCACACATGCTGAGGCTCGGGGACCCCATGCACACCGCCCCAGGGAGGTGCCGCCTGTGCCTGAAGTCCAAGGCCACCCTCAGACCCCCCCCCCCCCATCCCCGGGAGGATCCTGCGGGCACTCCGATGAGAAAGGCACGCTCCCTGTTTGCTATTTGGTGCTTCGAGCAAGCAGAGCCGTGTTTTGCCAGCTGCCGGCTTGGCAGCTCAGCCCGGCCCGCAGCCGGAGGCCCGAGCAGGGAGCCCAGGGGAGCCCTTTGAAGTCGCCGTCTTGGCTGACAACCCTGCCCTCTGGCCTCCCCCCCGCCCCACCCAGGGCATCCCACCGCCCTTGGCGTGGACGAACACCTCAGAGCTGGGAAAAGAGCACCCGCGGCCGGGCTCGGCCCTTCTGGAAGCCACTGCACACCGTTCCCGGAGGCCGGGACCGCGGCTTTCTGCAAACGGGCATGGGTTTCGGGGCGCAAAAGGGGAACCAGAAGACCTCGGGGTGCCACGCCCAGGCCCCAGGTCCTGGCCCCCTCTCGCGCAGGCCGGCCCGAGGAGAACCCGGGGGAGCGAGTTCGGGGCCAACGGCTCCCTTGCACTCGGGGAACCAGAGGTCGGACAGCTGGGATTAGTCAGAGCTTCCGCCCTGGATCCCCAGCCCGCCCAGCGTGGGGACCTTCTCCAAGTGGAAACCTCGGCCCGGGCTTGGACAGGAGTTGCCTGTGAGCTGGAACCAGTCCGGTCCACCTGGCCGGGGTCCCCGAGGGCCCAGGCCGCTCCAGCCTCTGGGGGTCTGGAGGGAGAAGGAGCGGCCTCTGACACCTCGGATCCTCAGAGAAGAGGCGTGGCTCTTTCCTGCTGGAGCCGGGACCCAGGAGGGGGGCGCTGAGATGCAGAGATAGACAAAAACTTTGTCCCAACCCCGGAGGGGTGCCGGGCAACACAGCGTGTCTGCACAGATGCCCTGGAACCCCAGAGAAGGGCCTGGAAACCGCCCCTCCGGGCCAACCCCTGGGGGCTGGGCAGGAGCAGGCTGGGGCAGCAAGACTAGGCAAAGAGGCCTCGGCCGGGGCTCCGGAAGGGGTGTCCTCATTTGTACGGCAAACCCTTCCCAGTGCCCACCGCGCACGCCAGGCCCGGAGAGGCACGGGCCAGTGTGCCAGCCCCACAGCCGGGAGCCGCGGTCTCCACCGTCCCGGAGGCCCGAGGCCGCAGCTGCACCTGCCCAGTCCCCGGCCGGGGGAGGCGACTCCCGCAGGCTGCAGCCCAAGGGAGCACACAGGAAAGGGTTTGCGAGTTTTACGGCCACTGAAGTCAGCTCGGGCCTGGGGAGGGCGAGGGCCAAGCCGGCAGGTTCTAATTAAGGGGCCTGGGCTCCTTGCAGTGGCCTCGGGGCTGGGGGTGACGCCAGGTTTGCTGAACAGCCCGCACTGTTTTGCACTGTGTCTCCCAGCAACGGGGGCCCCTCCGGTGAGGGCCGCGGCCAGCCTGGCTGCTCGGCCTGGTGAGTGGCCAGGGCAGGATGCCCGTCCTGGGCTGGAGCCGGGCCACCCCCTCCTGCCATCGCCTCGAGGGCCTGCGCCCCATCAGGCTGACCTTGGGCCACACAGACCCCTGTGGGGCCGAGGGGAAACCGCTTTCCCCCAGCCCAGGGCGATACTGTCGGGGCCCAAAGGAAGTGAGGGCCGGGCCTCGTTCTGGGCTTTGCCGCTTTGAACTGCCCTGGG
>PITB01032310.1:0-15050 GCA_004024585.1 Paradoxurus hermaphroditus
TTTTTTTTTTTTTTTTTTTAATTTTTTTAACATTTTTATTTATTTTTGAGAGACGGAGTATGAGCAGGGGAAGGGCAGAGAGAGAGGGAGACACAGAATCCAAATCAGGCTCCAGGCTCTGAGCCGTCAGCACAGAGCCCGACGCGGGGCTCGAACTCACAGACCGTGAGATCATGACCTGAGCCGAGGTCGGCCGCTTCACCGACTGAGCCACCCAGGCGCCCCGTCAAGCACCCTCTAAGCACGCGGTATGGTAGGGTGCTCCAGAATGAAGGCTCTGGGGCTATCAGTCTCCTCATCTGTAAAGTGGGGACGATGGGGCACCTGGGTCGGTTGAGCCTCCGGCTCTTGACTTTGGCTCAGGTCCTGATCTCGGGGTTCGTGAATCCAAGGCCCGCACTGAGCCCCTCGTGAGGCTCTGTGCTGACAGGGCGGAGCCTGCTTGAGATTCTCTCTCTCCCTCTCTCTCTCTCTGCCCCTCCCCTCTCAAAATAAAGAAACAAACAATTTTTTAAAGCGGGGACGATGAGTGGAAATGAGAATGCCCGTCTCCCCAGGCTGACGTGGGCAAGGGTGAGTGCTGAGCGCTGAGTACCAGTGCCTTCCTTTAAACGGCTCATGACACGCCTACCGTGTTCCCGCGCTGCGCTGGGGTTGGGCCATTGGGATGCATTAGATGCAGCCCTGCCTCCCGGAACTTAGACTTTATTTATTTATTTTTTTTTGAATGACAGGTTTTTTTTTTAAGTTTATTTATTTTTGAGAGAGAGAGACAGAGCACAAGTGGGGAAGGGAAGAGCACAGAGAGAGAGAGGGAGATACAGAATCCGAAACAGGCTCCAGGCTCCGAGCTGTCAGCACAGAGCCCGATGCGGGGCTCGAACTCACAACAGTGACATCATGACCTAGGTCGAAGTCAGAGGCTTAACCAACTGAGCCACCCAGGCACCCCTGGAACTTATACTTCAAAGGACAAGACGGACAAGGACACGGCTCGTTTCGAGCCGGACCTGGGGCGGGGAGGGCTGGCGGTGGTGTTCTCCGCAGGCGCAGAGTCCCGAGGCTGAATTTGCAGAGCGCCTTTGCGTAAAATAAAGAGTTTCTGACCGAAGCCCGGGAGAGCTGATGGAGAGGGGACGTTGCTTCCGGCCCCCTTGGGATGCTACCCGTTTTTCCGGACCCCCGTCGGTGTCTTGGGCGTGGGAGGAGCCCCGCGTCCCTCTTGGTCGGTTCCATCTGCCCCGTGGAAATGGGAGGGTTGCGACGAAGCCCCTCGGGGCTTTGAGACCACGCTGGCGTCTCCCCCGGGCCCCGGAGAAGAGGTTCAATGGAACCCACGAATGGACCGATTGTGGAGGGTTAGCCTTCCGGAATGAAGAAGCCATCAGACCATCGGACGGGTGTCTGGGGAGCAGGGGAGGGGGCAGTCGTCTGTCCTGTCCCAAGGACCTCCCAAGAGACAGCCCCCCCCCCCCCAAAATGACTGCTTGGTCCCTCGCTTTCCCTGGAAGGCTGTCCTGCCTCCCAACTGGCGGAGGGCTGGCAGGAGCGGGTCGTCTGGGGGGTTACGGAGCGCTTCCCCCCCACCCCCTCGCCATCCAGCACGTGCGTGCTGCCCGGGGGTCGCCAGGTCCCTGTGCTTCCAGGGTGACAGCCTCCCGACCCCAGGTGCAAACCGGAGAATTTTGCGTAAGCCCGACGCGGTGGCCCAGAGGGTCTCTTGCTGACACAGACAGAGGAGAAGAGAGTAAGAACAGGGGCAGGGGGTCCCGGCTGAGCCCTAATGGACGCGAGACTGGCCTGGGAGTGTCGCTAACCCCAGCAGCTGAGCCAGCTCTCCCCCCCACCCCACCCCCCTCATTGAGCGGGAGGCTCCAGGAATCAGCCGCCCGGTTTCTCCTCCTCCACCAGGCCTGTCACCATTTCCACACACGGCGGTGTCTGTGGGGGTGGAGGCTTTTTCCAGACATGTATTTAAGTGAGGAGAGAAAACAAGGCGAGTCGCCCAGGATTTGCCAAGTCAGTAGGCAGGAACACAACCCGGGGAGCCAGAAATAAGACGCCGGCAAGGGTCGCCCTGCTCTCCTGA
This sequence comes from Paradoxurus hermaphroditus, assembly GCA_004024585.1. Classification (NCBI taxonomy): domain Eukaryota; kingdom Metazoa; phylum Chordata; class Mammalia; order Carnivora; family Viverridae; genus Paradoxurus; species Paradoxurus hermaphroditus. The sequence goes on from PITB01032310.1 coordinate 2,090, forward strand.
GCTGCAGACGGCTTACGGCCGGCCCCGTGCGGGACACTCTATAATCACGCTTTTGTGGAAGGACGGCCCTCGATCCCAGACCTCCGGCCTCCCGGTTGGAAGGTAGCAGGAGCCCCGATTGTGGGCAGTGAGTAATGGTGACTCAGGAAAACTCACAAGGACACAGGGAACACCCCCGAAGTCACCTGGGGACATGCCCTGGTTCCCCCTGCCGGTCAGGGAGCCGGGAGTTCTGGTCCCCATAGTAAAGGAGGAATTTCTAGAGTTTTCTCTGGAACTTTGGCAGAAGTCTATGGGACCTTTCAGAGGAAGTATTAGACTCTGGGTGTTTTTCTGGGGGAAATTACTCAAAAATTTTCCCTTTTCCATCTATGCATGAATCCTCTCTCTTCTGATGGGGCATTTATTACTGTGACGGACAGAAGCCCGGAAAGCAAATGACGACGGTAGTAACAATCGCTAACTTTTATTTAGCGCTTATGACACGCCGGGTACTGGTCTCTCCGTGCGTTTTTGTGTTTTGTCACATCTAAGGCTCCGTCGGTCTTCAGATGTACAATTATTTAACGCACCACTAAGGAATGCTGCCAATTAGGGCGCCCGGTCGGCTCAGCCTGCGGAGCGTGCAACTCTTGATCTTGGGGTTGTGAGTTTGAGTGCTGAGGTTACTTAAGAAAAATTTTTTTTAAGAAGAACGCTGCCAATTAACCCATGGCATGCCATTGACTTTAAGACTCACCCTGATTCCAGAAATGTTAAAAGAGGAATCTCAGAATCAACGAAATGCAGTAACTAATTCTCAGTTGTCGTCCTTGCTTTACGGATGGGTGAACTGAGGAACAGAGAGGTCGAGTAAGCCGATGTCACGGAGCAAGACTGTGGTGGAAGTAGGATTTGAACCCAGAGTCAGGCTCACGGCCACGGTGCCGGATGGTGTCTGAGGAAGTAGTAGCTCTCCGCGGACCAGATACGGGGAAAGACGCGCAAAAAGAGAGAAAGTTGGACTCCGCCCTCCGCTCCCTCTTCCTCTTCACCCCCCAGGGCCGGTGTCCATGTCCCTCTTAAAAGCCTCCTGGATCCTGCTCCCCCTCTCACACCCAGCGGCTGACATCCTGGGTCACCTTCCTCACCGTCTCTTGCCCCTCCCTGGACCATGGCAGTAGCCGGTGAGCCGTCACCCTCCCCCGGCTCCCCTCATCACCCCCAACACAAACCGAGTCAGAGCCATCTTCCTCAAATGTGAATCAGATCTCGTCAGTCTGTTCATTCACTCCTCGGTTTCAGCACCTACTCCGTTGGGCTCACCTTTAGCGAGCTAAGCAAGCCCGGCGTGGTCCGCGGCCACGGGCTCACGGAGAAGCAAGGTCCCTCGGTGGGCAGATACGGCCCAGTGTGAATACGCTTCATCGGGGGTGTGCTGGGCCCATGCGGGGGGCGGGGAGGGGGATCTGCTCTGGGGACTCGGGGACCACTCGGGGCATTCACCAGGCAAAGGAGGTCAAGGATTCTCAGGCCGAGAGAACAGCATGTGCAAAGGTCCAGAGGTCAGAGAGACGTAGCAGAGTGTCAGATGAGGTGTGTTCCCAATGAGTCTAGAAAGATAGACTTGGTGGGGGGGGAGGGGTGGCAGGCAGCTGGGCAACCTTGGCCCCCCCTTTCTTTCTTGGCCTCTACTCCTTCCTCTTCGTTTCCCTACCGCGTCCGTCTGCACATCCTCCTCTTCACACATCCTCCACAGGTAGCAGCCCTCTGCTCGGCACACTCATCCTTCCAGTCCCTCCCCGGTGGAAACACCGCTGACCCTTCACCCAGCTCCCTGGGTTCTGAGCCAGGCAGGAGAAGCCTGCTGAGCTGGTCTTGGGTTCGACTGGCAGGGGAGTGGGGGGGTGGGGCTGGGCCTTTGGAGCCTTTTTACAGAATTCGCCTGAGTAAAAACCTGGAAAGGCCTAGAAAACCCCGCACACGCCTAACTAGCCCCTCTTTAGCCCTCTCTCCACCGCTCTCCCCTTGGCCAAGTGCCTCAGCTGCACCTGTCTCCCTGGCATTCCTGCAATATGCCCCCTTCTCCCAACGTTCCTACCGCAGGCCCCTTGCACCTGCTATTCCTGGTATACCTTCTTGCCTTCCTTATCTTCATTTCCATCAGGGTTTGCTCGAACAGCATCTTCTCAGAGAGGGCCGCCAGAACACCCCATTTAAAACGGCCACCTCTGGGGGCGCCAGGCTGCCTCAGTCAGTAAAATATGCAACTCTTGATCTTGGGGTTGTAAGTTGGAGCCCCATCTTGAGTGCAGAAGTTACTTTAGAATAAGGTCTTGAGTGGCCACCTGAATAAGATCTCAGTCGGCCAAAGCCTCCGTCCAACCTCAGCTCAGGTCATGTTCTCGTGGTTTGTGGGTTCGAGCCCTGAGTCGGGCTCTGTGCTCTCAGCACTCGGCCCTCTTCGGATCCTCTGTGCCCCTCTCTCTCTGCCCCTCCCCTGCTTGCTCCTTCTCTCAAAAATAAATAAACATTTAAAAAAAGCATTAAAAAAATTTTTTTAAATCAGGGCGCCTGGGTGGCACAGTCGGTTAAGCGGCCGACTTCGGCTCAGGCCATGATCTTGCGGTTCATGGGGTCGAGCCCCGCGTCGGGCTCTGTGCTGACAGCTCAGACTGGAACCTGCTTGGAATTCTGTGTCTCTATCTCTCTCTCTCTGCCCCTCCTCCACTTGCGCGCTCTCTCTCTCGCTCTCTCTCTCTCTCTCTCAAAAATAAATAAGCATTAAAAAAATTGTTTTCCTCTTAAAAAATAAATAAAAACTAAAACTGCAACCTCATCGCACAGCCTTCCCTGCCTTTCTCTGTAGCACGCCCCATCTTCGAGAGCTCCGATGATTCACTTATTTATTTGTTTACCGTCTGTCTTTCCCCACGAGGCTGTGGGTTCCAGGAGGGCAGGGGTTCGGGTCGGCCTGGTTCGCTCCATGTCCCCAGCACCTAGCACTGCGTCTGGCATGCAGTAGGCGCTCAATCAGCACCTGCTGGCAGAATGAATGCATTCTGAGCTCTGAGCAGGTGCCAGGCAGGCTGTGCCCCGGGCGCCAGGGAGGGGAGAGGGCCGAGGGAACGAGGCCCCTGCCCCTCCGAGGGTGCCTGCCAAGCTGGTTCTGGCGGGCAGTGGGACAGGTCCCTGACAGCCAGGTGAGTCCCGGGTGAATCACCGCTAATGAGACGGTGAGGGCCACGCCAAGCCGCTTCCCACACGGGCAGCCGGCAGGTCACTGCCTGTCGCCAGGAAACTCCCCAATAAGGATTGAACGGGGACCCTGGGCTGGGGCCGGAGGAAGGGCCCGCCTCCCCTTCAGACCCCACCCATTCCTGAGGCCTGAGTCGGCTCACCTGGGCTCGCTCACCCCTAGGCCTTGGCCAGACGCTGGTTTCTCAACCTTGGCTCCAAGATTTCGTTCCTAAAAGGAGTTTCGCTCCTCGCGTCCCGCACCCCCCCCCCCCACTCTCCCGGGCAGGGCCTGTGTGTCAGCGAGCCGTGTCTGGCTCCCCAGGCCTGCAGAGGGAAGGCGGCTGGGCCCGCCTGGAACCCCACCGCGGACAGCTAGGAAGAGTTAAATCGACCACCCGACCAGAGTTTATTAAGCGTGGGGACGGGATCAATGGGGGCTTTTAAAACCTGACCGGACTCCGCGACCGCACTCCAGCTGTCGCCTGGGAGCCTTGGGCCACCCCCCCCACCCCACCCCCCGGGCGCCGGCCCGAGCCCAGGAAGGATGACTGTCCCGTCCTGGGGCAGGGCCTCGAGTTCCGTGAGCCTCCATTTCCTCATCCGCAAAGTGGGGCCCAGGCTCCTGCCCCGTGGGCGGCCGCAGGGCCAGGATGAGGTCATGGGCAGACAGAGTGAGGAATGCAGGTGGGCAGCCAGGCCTCCGCCCCGTGGCCCAGAAGATGTGGCTGGCGTGGCCGCTTCTGGGGCGAAAGCTGGCCAGGCGCCGTCCCGGAGGGGAGGCGGCGGCCCGTCTCCGCCTTCCCTGCCTTTCGGGTCAAGGCTCTGGAGGCCCCAGCAGGCCCTCCTGCCCCTCACCCCGGTCCTTCGTGAGGTCTGAAATCCCTACCCTGGGGCACCTGGCTGGCTCAGTCGGTTAAGCGGCCGACTTCAGCTCAGGCCATGATCTCGCGGTCTGTGAGTTCGAGCCCCGCGTCGGGCTCTGTGCTGACGGCTCAGAGCCTGGAACCTGCTTCCGATTCTGTGTCTCCCTCTCTCTCTGCCCCTCCCCTGCTCACGCTCTGTCTCTATGTCTCTCAAAAATAAAATAAAAACATTAAAAAATTTTAAAACAAACATTGAAATCCCTACCCTGGTTCATTGACAGCACAGTAACGCACCTGTAGCTTTCAACAGATGTGTTCGTTGGTCAGTTATCAGAGGCCCAAGGGCCGCTCCCCGCTGCCCGTGCGGCGCCCGGTGGAGGGGCGCAAGGATGGGGAGGCCCGGCCCCCGTCTCGAGGGCACCCAGGCTGGGGCACTGCGCACGCAAACGCCAACAAGGGCCCCCATCTACACCGGGGCCCGCAAGCGCTCAGGGAAGGGAGAGGCCGGTAGGGTGTAGGGGGGTGTGGGGCAGAGCCTCAACAGAGGAGGGGTGGCCTGCCTTCTCGCTTTGCGGAGCCACGCTGGCCAGTGAACCCTCACCGACGCCGGCAGTACGTACGGGCATCCTCCCGCCCGTTATAGGGAGGACAAAACCAAAGTCCAGAGAGGTGCGATCGCCCAAGGCCTCGCTGATCGTGAGTGGCGAGGGCTCGGCTGGAACTGCAGTTTCCCGGCCCCGGTGGGGGGGGGGGGTCTCTCACGCCCTGCCCCGAGTTTCTTCCTCCCCTCGTGTGTTGCTTTGTGCGGCAGACACGACCCGGGCATGGCTTACCCTGCGCTGGGCGCCGCCCACAAGCTGGCGCCTGGGAGGCAGCGAGAAGCAGCCTCGGAGAGAAAACACACACACGTACACACACGTACACACACGTACACACACGGTGAAACCTTTCATTCGATGATGGACTCGCCATGTTCCCTGAGCACCTGTCGTGAGTCAGGCAGGCCAGCAGGTGCCAGGGATAGAGCAGGGGACGAAACAGGCAGAGAGGGCTGCCTTCGTGGGGGGTTTCTTCCAGGAGGAAAGCACACAACCATCAGGTAAGTGAGCGGTACTCCCGAAGGAACACGACACAGGGTAAGGGAACGCAGGGTGGCCAGGGCGCTATTTGTGACAGCGTGGTCAGGGAAGGCCTTTCCGAAATAGGTCGTATTTGCTCGTGGTTGTTTTTTGAGATGACACGTGAGCAGAGGAGGCCTGTGGATATCTGAGGAAATGTGCCGGGCAGAGAGAACAGCGAGTGCAAAGGCCCTGAGGCAGGAGGGTGCGTGGGGTGTTCAGAGGCGCATCGGGGAGCTGAGTAGGGAAGGGAGGGAGCGACAGGAAGTGAGACCAGGGGGATCATGGGAGTGAGGGAGGCACAGACCCTCGAAGGCCTTATAGGTCATTTAAGGTCTTGTTCACAGTAAACCACTGTGGCCCATGGTTTACATTGGTTATTTCATTTTACGGATTGTCATGATTCCCATTTAACAGAGATACGCGTTAGGAGAGGGTAGGGGACTCGTCCAAGGTCACACGGCCAGCCGGAGGCAGAGCTGGGAGCGTGAGCCATGCTTTTATTTTAACCTTTAGGCTTTTCAATTGCCTGGACTTCCGGCTGTCCTGTGAGGCCCAGTTTGGCATCGGGCATACAGAGTGGCCATGGACATGGGGGTTGAACTGGAGTTTGGGCACGTGCTGTCCGAGCCCCGGGCCGCTCGGATGGAAGCCCAGACCGATTCCGCAGGAGACCCAGGCAGTCCTGGTCCCCCCCGCGGCATAAGGGAGGCTGCTCTGTGTGCCCGCGGAGGCCCCTCTGGTGGCGACGGCCAGGGCAGGTCAGGGTGGACCGACGCTGCAGAGGCGGGGCGCGGCGCCACCTGCTGGCCGGAAGGACATCACCCGTGATGCCGGTGCATGGACGCGGGGACCCACAGACACACATCTCAGGGACACCATGACAGGCAGGAGGCACGTGTCTCCTCCCACTGCACGTGGGCGTCCACAGCCACACGTGGATGTCTGGGCCTGTGGGCACGTGGGGGCTCTCAGCCACGCAGCCTGGCAGACAGCATGACATTCACCCATGTACTCCTTCCCCAAGGATTCACGCAGATCTGCCGAGCCCGAGGCCGCTGCCCCTTAAGGATCCTGCGGGCCGGGCCACGGCCAAGGTGATGTGGACAAGGTCCTGGGGATGGTGCACCCAGGGAGGTCACCGAGGCAGCCCCTAACCTATCTGGACTGGGGCTGGGAGCAGGGAGGACTTCCCTAGGAAATCCATGCCCCCCCCAGGGACTTGTGTGAGCAGGAGATGGCCCCGGGTCCAAGCTCAGAGAAGCAGGAGAGGACAGCTGGGGTCCTCGCCAAAGGATCTTAGACACAGGCCGCAGAGCCTGGACTCCGTCCTCCAGGCAGCAGGAGACCACGCACGGTTTTCGGCAAGGGTGCTGGGGCCAGATCCGGGTGCCGAATCACGCCGACGCATTTGCACCCAAGCTTGGGACCCGAGGGTGTCTCGGCTTCTCCTGGGGCTGGGCCTAGGAGGAGGTGATCCGGGCCTGCGTGCCGTTTCTTCTTACTGCGGCACTGCCCCTGGCTGTGCTCGGAGGCGGGGAGCGACATCCCGGTCCCCAGGGAGAAGCCCGTGTCCAGTCTAGAAATAGGCGCAGCAAACGGCGGCCACCGTTAAGTCAGGGACCTGTGCGCGCCCGGTAGATGTCCCTTCTTCCCTCGCTAGGCTGTCCGAGATGGCACGGAGGGTATGGCCTCTTCCAGAACGTCGCCCCCCCCCGTGCCCACCGGGTACCCCCAACGCCGCTCCTCGAAAGTCAGTGCCTCTCCGAGGGGCAGAACCAGGTGGGCGAGTTTTGACAGGTGGTGCGGGTCATGGGGGACCTAGAGCCCAGTCACAGGGTGTTGGGGTTAAAAGGCCCGCGGGGGGTAGGAGCCAGCGGGGAGGGAGCCCGGGCGGCCGAGCTGGAGGGCGACAGCATGAAGACCCCGGGGAGAAGCTGGCAGGTGGCGCTCCAGAGAAAATGTTGGCAGCTCCCCAGTTCTCCTCAGGAGCCTGTCTGAAGGCTATGACTTTGTCGATGGCTGGTTCTCCACCAGCCTGGCCCCTGGCCTGGCACTCCCCCCCGCCCCCCGGCGCCCCCGCCCCTGCCCCCGCCCCTGCCCCCGTTGGCCTGCGGTTTTCCCCGGTAGAGAAGCAGTGGCGGCTTCCGAGAAACCCCACCAAGGCTTTCCTGTCAGGGCAACTCCAAGTTCCTCTTACCGAGGAAGGGGAAGTGGTGGAGTTTCTCCTAAGGGCTTTCAGTTTCTTTCTAAGAAGCCGGAGTGTCCCAACGCCGGGGCCCTCGGCAGAGCCAGAAGTCAAAGGGAGAGACCTCCGGCTCCCGGGGGGGGGGTTTCCCACCTCCGTTCCAGCCAGAGCGCCTTTGCCGCGGCCTGGCGTCGGAAGTTTCCAGAAGAGGAAACCGACGACGTGTGTTTTGCAGGCCCATTCCCACGCACCCCCCTTTCTTCCTCCCCAGGGACACAACCCCAAGCCCCCTCCCCGCTCCCCCCCTCCGCCCACTGTGGCCTGCCTGCCCTCAGGGACACCGGGGGTAGGAAACTTACTTCTTCACCCCTCGAAGCCAGCTTCTGCTGAGCCCTGCCTCCTCGGGGCTCGGCCGGGCAGCCGGCCATCTAACCCAGATGAAGAACTGACTCCAGCTTAAGGCCGATTCCAGTCCGGGGGATGGGCCCATTTTGGACACAAAATGGGCTCCCCTCCCTCCCCGCCCCACTTCATCAGGACAAACTGTGGGAGCCCAGAGAACCAAACGGCAGCTGTCTTAAGAAGACCCACCGGGGGCACCTGGGTGGCTCAGTCAGTTGGGCGGCCGACTTCAGCTCAGGTCATGATCTCACAGTCTGTGAGTTCGAGCCCCGCGTCGGGCTCTGTGCTGACGGCTCAGAGCCTGGGGCCTGCTTCACATTCCGTGTCTCCCTCGCTCTCTGCCTCTCCCCCACTCATGCTCTGTCTCTCTCTGTCTCAAAAATAAATAAACATTAAAAAAAATTTTTAAATTAAAAAAAAAGAAGACCCACTGGCTTGGGGGTGAAACCAGAGCCCTTACGTTACTGGAACAATAGCCGCCATTGATAGGAAGCCCTCCCCGTGTGCCAAGCATTTTGCATGAATTTCGTCCCGTGTGACCCACAATGACCCCCTGACGAAGAGACAGTCGTGATCCCCGAAGTTGAGCCCCCCACCCAGCTCCCAGCCCGCGAGCCCACTCTGCCCAGGAGACCTCTTCTCAGAAGGGCGGGGAAGGAAGACTATCAGGCCTGGCCAGGAAGGTCTGGCCTCCGAGGCCCCGAAGATTCTTGCCAGCCACCGTCAGAGCCCCTCTGAGAGCAAAGAGCCGGCCAGCCAGTTACAACCGCCTTCCCAGAGCCAGCGTGGCCGGGGCCGTCCCCAGGGCCGTCGGAACTCGAGTGGCCTCTTTTGTTTTCCTCTCGAGGGCGTCGTTCTTTGCCAACACATACGGTATGGGGACAGGGTGGGGATTCCCCCGGACCGTGATGTTCTGCCGTTCGAAACCATTGGCCTGGAGGTCGGCCGTCACGTGAGTCACACGCCGTTGAGGCGGCAGGGAACTCCACGGCCGCCCGTGGCGGAAGGGCCCGACCCCCACGAAAAGAGGACCCACGGCGGGTGGCCAGGTTGAGTAAATCAAGATACAGGATGCCTGGTTCGATTTGATTGTCAGGTAAACAACAGCATTGGGGATATCCTGACGCTAAAAACAAAACAAAACCAAACAAAAAATTGTTGTTGATGTGAAATTCACATTTCACCGGGCATCCTGTTTTGAACCCAGCCACCCCAGACACTCGGGCCCCCGAGGCGAAGCCTTCCCCAGGGTCCCAGCGGGGTGCTGTTGAGAGAGAGACACAACACAGCCGGGAGAAAAAAACACCGTCCTGACATGACAGCCAAAGCGGGGATTTTCAATGGTCAGAGAAGGATGGGGACACTCTGCCTAAAGGGCTCCTCCCGAGCCGTCTCAACGTCTCCGGCTCAACCGAGGGCAGAGCGCCGAGTGCAAATTCCGCACAAACGCACAACGTAGACTCTCCTTCCTCTGCGCCCCGGCTTTCTCGTCTCCGTAATGGGGGGAGGTTTGGATGCCGCGATGGCCAAGGAGCTCCGAGCCCTTGGCTTTTTCCAGCCTAGGGGGAACCTGCTGGAATCAAGGCAAGGTGCCAGCTCACCCAGGAACAAGTTTAAAGAGGAGGAAGACGCTTGGGAAAGGGCGGCCCTCTTACTCTACAGCCCTGGTAGGAGATGGGGGCGTCGCAGCTGGACACTGGGTGCCTGGGGGCTCCTCCTGGGTCCGACACGCCCAGTTCTCACTGGACCTCCTTGGAAGGGGCCCGAGGGACCCCCCCACAGCCGCGACCCTCGCTAAGGTGCCCGGGACCGGTCAGCTTTTTTCAAACATCCCTGGAAACACTTGAGCCACAGCGGGGCCTGTTTCTAGCTCCCGAACGAGAAGGGCGTATCAAAAAGATGAACCGACTACATGTTTCCAGAAGGTTCGCTAGACAACGGCACCCCGGCTTCTAGAGTTTACGCAGCCGATACGTGAGGCGGCACGTGGGCGCGTCTGAATACCTCGGAGGGACGTGGCCTTTGAGAGGAAGAATGCCCAGAGGCCTTTAAAAGCCCCGCTCAGGGCAGTCTCTGGGCTGCGGGGACCACGCGGTCCCTCCAGACCGGTGACCCTATTCCAGGATCCGATGGCGGTGCGGGGTGACCTTTGGCAGCCAGAATCTCTGGGGATACAGGTGGCGGGCAGGTCCGGGGAGGCCCCCTCTGAAAGGACGGTCAGGGTCCCAAACAGTCCGTGGAGAGGGGACCGGCGAGACTGTGCGGGGGCCTCAGGGCCTCAGGGCCAGGCTGCGGCTCCACGTAGGGCGGCGGCCTTGACAGGGAATGGAAGGCCATCGCCTGAGCCAGGTCCCGGGAGCGCCCGAGGCCGGCCGGGCGCTGGGATTACTTCTTGGACTCCACTGGAAAGGCCGGGGCGCTGCCGCGCAGAGGCACCCCAGTAATCACCATCAGCTGCACACCTCAGGGCTCCGACCAGGACGGGACAGATGCGGACAGCGGACATTTTCTCAACCTTCTGTCAACGCGCGTCTCCAGGAACCTTGGGGGTATCGGTTTGCTGGGGCTGCCGGAACAGGGTACCACCGCCAGAAACGAATTTTCTTCCCATCCCGGAGGCTGGAAGTCTTAGAACAAGGTGTTAGCAGAGCTGGTTGCCTTCCCTCTGTGCCCATCTGTGTCCCCGTCGCGTCTTCTTCTAAGGACACCAGTCACATTGGATTGGGGCCCACCCATCTCACCTCGTTTTACCTCAATTACCTCTTTATTTATTTATTTTAAAGTTTACTTATTTATTTTGAGAGGGAGAAAGAAAAAAAAAAAGCTTAAGCGGGGAAAGGAGAGAGAGAGAATCCCAAGCAGGCTCTGTGCTGTCGGCATGGAGCCCGATGCGGGGCTCGATCCCACAAACCAAGAGATCATGACCTGAACTGAAATCAAGAGTTGGACGCTTAACCGACTGAGCCCCCCAGGTGCCCCTGTTTATTTTTTAAAGATTTTATTTTCGAGGGGCGCCTGGGGGGCTCAGTCGGTTAAGCGTCAGACTTCAGCTCAGGTCATGATCTCACGGTCTGTGAGTTCAAGCCCTGCGTCAGGCTCTGTGCTGACAGCTCAGAGCCTGGAACCTGCTTCGGATTCTGTGTCTCCCTCTCGCTGTGCCCTTCCCCTGCTCACGCTCTGTCTCTATGTCTCTCAAAAATAAATAAACGTTAAAAAAAATTAAAAAAAAAAAAAGATTTTATTTTCGAGTCATCTCTACACCCAACATGGAGCTCAGACTCCCATCCATGAGAGCAAGAGTGGTATGCTCTACCAACTGAGTCAGCCGGGTGCCCCCAACGCTTGGTGATTTTTAATAGATTGCTTTTTTAATTTTTAAAAAATGTTTTTAAGTGTATTTATTTTTGAGAGAGACAGAAGGAGTGAGTGGGGCAAGGGCAGAGAGAGGGGGAGAGAGAGAGAATCCCAAGCAGGCTCTGAGCTGTCGGCACGGAGCCCGATGCGGGGCTCAAACCCACAGACCGTGAGATCATGGCCTGAGCCAAAATCGGCTGCTCAACTGACTGAGCCACCCAGGTGCCACAAGTAGCTATCCTTTTCAGTTATTTTTCATTTTTAAAAACACTTTTTTTTAGAATGATTCCTTTTATAGTGTTTTATTTTTATTACATGGATACAACATATTCTCATCTCTGGAAATAAGGGGTGTTTTTTGTTGTTGTTGTTACATTTATTTATTTTTGAGAGATACAGAGAAAGAGTGTGAGCAGGAGAAGGACAGAGAGAGAGGGAGACACAGAATCCGAAGCAGGCTCCAGGCTCTGAGCCGTCAGCACAGAGCCCGACGCGGGGCTCAAACGCGCAGACCGCGAGATCATGACCTGAGCTGAAACCAAGAGTCAGCCGCTTAACCGACTGAGCCACCCAGGCGCCCGAACGCTCGGAAATTTTTAACCTACAATGGAAGTGAAAACAGTGGGCTCAGTGTGCCGACTTTGGAAACGCAGGTTTGGAGACCCGTCCCAGGATCACGCCTCAGTGACGACCGCCTCCCTCGAGAAATTCTGGAGCCTCTTCTGCCCACCAGTTTTGATGAGGAGCAGTCCGAGGACAGCTTCTGGACGTGGCCCCCACTGATCTATCTGGTGATCTTTGCCCTTGAAGAACTGTCCTCTTTAAAAAACAAAGTTTCAACTTCTCTACCCAGTGCTGCTATTTATAGGATCATCCATGGATCTTAGGAAAAAAAAAAAAGAGAGAGACAAACCTTTAGCCTTTGTCTTTTTGCAAAAGTAGCACATGTTTGTTATTGAAAACACAGATGAAAAAGGAGAAAATAAGATTAAGGAGTCAGACCTCCCAGAGATGATCACTGTTAACATTTCTCAACCTGTATCTATCCATGCGTCTTCATCTCCATCTCCATCTCCGTTTATATGGTTACGTTTACTTTAAAGATAAGATTAAGTAGGACCATTTCATAACTCCTTATCAATTACTATATCACGATCACTGCACCGGCACGGAATTGTTTCTCTCCGGTACCAGTTTTTTCATTTTTCTTTTCTTTCCTTCCCTTTTCTTTCCTTTTCCTTTCCTTCCCTTCCCTTCCCTTCCCTTCCCTTCCCTTCCTTTCCCTTCCCTTCCCTTCCCTTCCCTTCCCTTCCCTTCTCTTTTCTTTTCTTTTCTTTTGAGAGAGAGAGCATGCAAGCGGCGGAGAGGGGCAGAGGGAGAGAGAGAGAATCAGGCTTCGAGCTGAGCGTGGAGGGTCCCACGATCCTAGGATCATGGCCAAGCAGAAATCAAGAGTTGGACACTCAACTGATTGAGCCACCCAGGTGCCCCTCCCCCGCCCCCGGCACCACTTTTGATGGCGGCACAGTATGAGAGTAGCATAAGCTATTCGCCGAACTTCCTCTTGCCGAATACTTGGGTTGTTTCCCAATCGCATGTATTAAATTTTATTTATTTATTTTTTCAAGCAAACTCTACCCCCAACCTGGGGCTTGAACTCACGACCCCGAGACCAAGACTCGCACGCTCCTCCAACTGAGCCAGCCAGGGGCCCCGCCATTTTCGTGATATTAAATGAAGCGACGGCATCCTCGCAGCGAAATCTTTGCCATGATTATTTACTAAGGATAAATTCCTAGGAGTGAAATTTCTGTGTT
>PITB01032311.1:0-15051 GCA_004024585.1 Paradoxurus hermaphroditus
AGGGGTTACCGTCCTCCCCGTGGTCACCGAGAGAAAAAGGCATTTGATACACAATGTAATTTTGAGGTGGCCTTTTGTCCCGCAGACCCTTCCTGATCATTCGCCTCCCGACAGAAATAACAGAAAAGGCCATCTGTCCCCGTGACAGACCTCAGGGAGCCGGGGTCCGTTAGGACTGGTCCTCAGCTTCTAGCAACAGAGCCCTGGCCAGTTTCCTGCACAAGTCTGGGAGACACGGAGACCATAGGTCCTGGCCAGAGTGGCAGTCCCACAAAGCCACTGTCCCTGGTGTCCCCGAGGTCTGGTTTCCAAGCCGAGACTCCAGCCTCCACGAGTTTCTAGGCAGAAGGAAGAGCACGAGGGAAGAGGGGAGCCGGCCCCCAAGCCTCCCGCAACTGTTTTGCTTACAGATATACTTCCTCCCCGCTTCTGCATAGAATGTTCGAGAAGTCAGAAGCATTATCCGCTTAGTCGGGCAAATTGCCATCGAAAACAATGTTAGGGTCCTGTTACCAAGTAAGAGGGAGAATGATGATGGGGTTAGCCTCTAGCAGCCCCTGCCTCCAGCCCTGGTCACTTCCTGTCCCCACAGGCAAACAACTGCTCTCAGAAGCGGGAGCCACTGCACTGGGCTGTGCAGGTCGGGACGGAGCCCTGCAGAATTCCTTCTCTGTGCCCCTCTTCCCTCCGGCTTAATAAATCAGCGGTTCTAAACCTCACGCGCTGCTCTTAGAAAAATGATAGAACATGCACCACGAACGTGAGAAAGAAAACCTAAAAACCTAAAAATCCTTGTCCTAACAAATACTGTCTCCTAGGTTCCAGACTCTCAGCTTTTACCGGGACAGAGGTTTCAGACCAAAGGTATGTTTTCATAGCAACATGGTTTCTCTTCTTTACTGCTACAGGCTCTACCAGAGAGTCAGCGTGAGTCTTTTTGTTTCTATTTTATCGTAGAAAAATACATGCCACATAAAATTTATGCATGAAATGTATCGCTGTGGCCATTTTTAAGCGTACAGCTTGGTGGTCATACGTGTAGTCACATAATTGTGCAGCCATCACCACCATCCGCCTCCAGAACTTCATCGCCCCAGACTGCAAATTAAACACAAATTAAACACAGCTCCCCCCTCCCCTACTCCCCTCTGCCCCCGGGAGCTACCATTCAGCTTTCTGTCTCCGTGAATTCGACTACTCTAGGTACCTCAACTAAATGGGATCATAAAACATTTGTCCTTTTGTGTTTGCCTTATTTCATTCTTCATAATGTCTTCCATTAAAAAAAAAAAAATGTTTACTTTTGAGGAAGACAGTGGGGGAGGGGCGGGTCAGAGAGAGAGAATCCCCAGCAGGCTCCAACGCTGTCAGCCCAGAGCCCGACGCGGGGCTCAAACTCACAAACCGTGAGAGCAGGACCTGAGCCGAAAGCAAGAGTCGGACACTGAACCGACTGAGCCGCCCGGGCGCCCCAGAATTTTCCTCCGTTTTAAGGCTGAATGATATTCTATTGTACACACCCCATTTTGTTTATCCATTCATTCGTCCCTGAACAGTTGGGCTGTTTCTTCCTTTTCGCTTGGTGCACGCCGCTGCTCTGGATGCGGTCGCATAGTTTTTTAAATACAGAGTCGGAATGAAGTATAGTGGCGGGCCCCTAAGGCTGGAGATAACAAGCACGGTATCCAGCGCGTGTACTACGTTCCTTACTGTATACCGCGTGGGCTCTGCGCCCCGCTGGGCAGGAAACACCCCTCATCATTCATCTCTCGTGCCCGACCAGGGCTTGTGAAACTGCTTCCATCGATCGAGTCTTGAAAGTCTTCCTTCTCCTTCTTCATTTTCAGACCCAGAGGAGCAAGGAGACATCGTCGTGGCCTTGTACCCGTACGACGGCCTCCATCCGGACGACCTGTCGTTCAAGAAGGGAGAGAAGATGAAAGTCCTGGAGGAGTAAGTGCGCCCGCGCGCGCTGAGCCCGCGTCCCCTTTCCTGCGGCCGCCGAGTCCCGGCCCCTCATCCTGCTGCCAGCCGCCTTGCTGCTAGCGGGGCCCTGGGCGTGGGAGGAGGAAGGCCAAAGGCATTTTCCTTTGATGTTTGGCCGTGGACGCTCTCCAGGTTTGCCTCTGAGTGCCGACACTGGTTTCTTTCTTTACGCAGCCGTGTCGCCTTAGAAAGTTTGGGTCTGTGCGGAATTTGCGTGTTATCTTAACGCCATGTTTATTCAGTTACGTGGCCCAAGTCCAGCCTGGGTTTATGGGCCCCACTTGGTCTGAGTTTTAAGGACCCTGTGTTGAGGCATCGGTCATTGTGGAGAAGGCCCTAATCAGCGGTCGTAGCCCTTCCGCGAAGACGCTCAGGCATCTTCATGCCCGTGACCTCTCTGTGCTGACCCTCGGACCCGTGGCTCGGACCGCAGGGGCTCAGTGCCCACAATGAGGGTTTCCTGGGTATTTCCCGCCGCTCTTACGTACGTGGTTGCCTTGGGTCACCAACCACGTGCAAGGAGGGAGACCCCTTAGGAAGTACAAGGTGCTAAGTGGTGAAGAGCAGCCGTCCCTTCTGTCACTTAATGGTTGAGCGTGAGCCTCGGCCGAATCCGGGCTCTGCCCCTTGCTAGCCGGGCGACCCGGACGAGGCCCTTCAGCTCTGGACCGTGGCTTCTTCACTTACAAAGTGGGAACAGCAGCACCTCCGTCTTGGGGTCGATGTGAGGATTAATGCGTGTTGAAATACAGCACGGCCGTGCAGTAGGCCGCAGCCCGGTGGCAGTGTGGGTGTCGTTCACGGCTTGTGGGCAAGGAGCCCCTCTGTGTGCGGGGATTTGAAGACGCCCGTAGTTGCGGCTCACGGGGACCTGTCCATTCCTGCCGCCGCCCTTGGTCCCTGGCCCAGCCTCCTCCCTGGCTCCGTGCTGAGGCCAAGAACATGGGAATGAGCCTGCCTGCTTGGAATTATGTATGGTTTTCCTTTTTTTTTTTTTTTTTAATGTTTGTTTATTTTTGAGAGAGACAGAGTGGGAGCAGGGGAGGGGCAGAGAGAGAGGGAGACACAGCACCTGAAGCAGGCTCCAGGCTCTGAGCTGTCAGTTATGCCCCGAGGCTGGGGCTCAAACCCGTGAATTGTGAGATCATGACCTGAGCTGAAGTCAGATGCTCTACCAATTGAGCCATCCAGGTGCCCCGAATATATTTTTTTAAGCTTACTTATTCAAGAGAGAGAGGCAGGGAGGGTCAGAGAAAGGAAAGAGAGAGAGTCTCGAGCAGGCTCCACACTGCCAGTGCAGAGCCCGACGTGGAGCTCGAACCCACAAACTGCAAGATCATGACCTGAGTCAAAGTCAGACGCTCAACCGACTGAGCCACCCAGGCGCCCCTATTTTATGCTTTTCTATTTCTTTTTTTCCACAGCGTCTGTCCATGGAAATTAACATTTCCACATTTTAACAAAGGAGCTTATAACATAGGAATTCTAGTTCACTAATCCCGTGTCCCCCGTTTCTGTAAGGGTCCTCAAGCATTTCCTAGATGTCCTGGGCGCGGGGGGGAGTCACAACTGTTGCCTTCTGCCAGATAGGAACCATTTCCCCCAACTCTGGAAAGCAGCGCCGAGCACGGGGACCGAGTTGTGAGACTGTTTGCCCTTGCCTTCGTCTCTAAACATATGTGTATTTCAGCAAAACGAGGGAGTCTCCCCCTGGTTCTGGGGTTCCAGGGGTCATCTCGCTCCCCCTCACCCCCCAAAACAAACACCTTAAGACAGTTGGCAGCTCCTGACTCGTCGGATACAAACGCTTTTTGATGTCTGTTTCCGCTCCAGACACGGAGAATGGTGGAAAGCTAAATCCCTTTCAACGAAGAGAGAAGGCTTCATCCCCAGCAACTACGTAGCCAAAGTCAACACCTTGGAAACGGAAGAGTGAGTCCCTTACACGCTATCATCTTGGGTGGTTTGTTTGTTACGTTGGCTTTTGTGTTTATTCCTTCTCTCTTTCTTTATCTTTTCTAAGTTTTTAACTGTATTTATTTATTTTGAGAAAGAGAGCGTGTGCAGGAGGGACAGAGAGAGAGGGAGAGAGAGGGAATTCCAAGCAGGCTCCACACAGTCAGTGCAAGGAGCCCAATGTGGGGCTTGAACTCACAAACTCACGAGATCATGACCTGAGCTGAAATCGAGAGTCAGACGCTGAACCAACCGAGCCACCCAGGCCCCCCCAATTCCTTTTCTTTTTCCTTCCCTGGAGCGTAACATCCACGAAGTGTCCCAATGTTTTCCCAGGTGGTTTTTCAAGGATATAACCAGGAAAGATGCCGAAAGGCAGCTTCTGGCTCCCGGGAACAGTGCTGGCGCTTTTCTGATCCGAGAAAGTGAAACGTTAAAAGGTAGGAAGTGGTTTAAATCCTCGTATAAGTCACTGCTTAACAAATCATTCTTAGAAACGAGTCTAGAATTCTTTTTTAGAAAACGATTTATTCTGTTCTGGTCATGAAAGTTTTATCGTTCGATAACAGATAACTCGAATGATTACTCTTACTGCTAAAAGTCACATAGGAAGCAGACCTGCTTTTGGCCATTTCTCACCACGCTTCACGTTTGCCGAGCCTCTTAAGTTAGTATTTAGAGTAAATCTTGAAATTTGAGGAGAAAGAAAATCAAAGTAACTTTTCAGTTCAGTGAAATAAGAAAAAAAAACTATCGTGCCGAAGGAAAATGGCGTGTCGGTAAACTCGACAGCAAACAAACTACTAGCCTCGTTTGTCAAGCAGACTTTTTCTTTTTAACGTTTATTTATTTTTGAGAGACATAGAGGCAGAGCGTGAGCAGGGGAAGGGAAGAGAGAGGGAGATACAGAATCTGAGCCGTCAGCACAGAGCCCGACGCGGGGCTCGAACTCATAGACCGTGAGATCATGACTTGAGCCGAAGTCGGCCGCTTAACCGACTGAGCCACCCAGGCGCCCCTGTCAAGCAGACTTTTTATGGGACTTGAAAAATTATGCAGTGCGTACGTACTTAATTTGCAGTGTGCATTTTTGACGGCAAAAGGCGTCCTCCAGTGTCGCGTAAGGCAGATCGTACTTCTAAAACACGAGCACGGTCTTTACTTGGGTTTTTCCTTCGCAGGAAGCTTCTCTCTTTCCGTCAGAGACTACGACCCCGTGCACGGCGATGTTATCAAGCACTACAAAATCAGAAGCCTGGACAATGGGGGTTATTACATCTCTCCGCGCATCACTTTCCCTTGTATCAGCGACATGATTAAGCATTACCAAAGTAAGTAAACCACGAAGGTCGGACAAGGCAAAACAGAGGCGGGGCGTGTGTCAGATTCTCTTCGATACTGGAATTCTTCGCCATCGTGCAGCTTTGGGACGGAGTTGGAGGATCGTATTCTCTAACTGACTCTATATTCACGTGTAATTAACTCTGCGTTTAAAGTCAGATTCGATCGTAGCGAACGCCCAGTCCACGCTGTTTGACAGTTCATGTTCCACAATCGGGAAGAGCATAATGAATATTCTTTTCACATAGCGCGTATCTTTACAACACGTCTTTAAGTATTTGGAACCAGGATGCAGACTTGCAGATATGCGTCTTGGTGTGTGTGTGTGTGTGTGTGTGTGTGTGTACATGGTAAAGGTAATAAGGAAGTACAGGT
Source organism: Paradoxurus hermaphroditus (assembly GCA_004024585.1). Taxonomy (NCBI): domain Eukaryota; kingdom Metazoa; phylum Chordata; class Mammalia; order Carnivora; family Viverridae; genus Paradoxurus; species Paradoxurus hermaphroditus. Next base: position 5,659 of record PITB01032311.1, read on the forward strand.
GCTGGGTAAAAGAAAACAGACATGACGATGACAAGAAAATATTTAGAAGTGGCAAGTCACTGGTCCTCTGTCTCCGACGCCGCTTTGCAGTCCCGTTCAGCCAAACCTACGGGCAGCCTCTCGGTTCGTTCCCCGAGTGACCCAAGTCGGTCGTAGCGGGCGGCTGCGGGTCCTGTTTATTTCTGTAACCCCCTCCGTGGGAGTTTCCACTGGAGGTTTGCAAACAGTCCTCCCGGATAAAATCAGGGCACGTTTTGTATCGTCTTTCCTGTAAGAATTTCAAAAGTCACGATGAGACCAAAGATTAGCCCCCAACGTTTTAGGTTTGTTCGTAGACTGCGTCAGGCCGGAAGTGATCACGCTAGCAGTAGAAATGCCTTCATGGGTCCTGGCCCGGTACAAAGTGTGGCCTCTCTTAACCGTTTTTATCTTCGTTCCTTCCCATCAGAGCAGTCAGACGGCTTGTGCAGAAGGCTGGAGAAGGCGTGTATCAGTCCCAAGCCCCAGAAGCCATGGGACAAGGATGCCTGGGAGATCCCCCGGGAGTCCATCAAGCTGGTGAAGAGGCTCGGTGCCGGGCAGTTCGGGGAAGTCTGGATGGGTGAGTCGTGGCTCCGGAGGGGGCGACCAGGGAGGCGAGGGCTCAAGCCAGTTCTGATGCGCTTCCCCAGCGAACACGAAACCGTGTCAGAAGTACCACTTCTGTTTGGCTCTGCCCACCCGGCGTCCAGAACTGGCCTGCAAAGCTGTTCCGTTGGCCTCTCTTCCTCGCGATTCTCTCTCTTCTTTTTTAAACATTTTTTAATGTGTATTTTTGAACTTTTAGTGGAGCGACAGTTGACATTCAGTGTTCTGTTCATTTCCGGTGCACAAAAATAAGTGATGCAGCAATGCCGTACGCTATACGCTGCCCACCACGAGAGGCATAGTCACCGCTGTCACCGTACAACATTATCATGATATTATTGGCTGTACGTTCCGTGATGTACTTTTCATCCCCGCGAATAGTTTATTTTATAACCGGAGGTTTATACCTCTTACTCCCCTTCGTCTATTTCCCTCTGATCCACCTCCACAGTAACTCTCTTTTAGAGTGAACGTTTCGGGGCGCCTGGGTGACTCGGTCGATTGGGTGTCCGACTTCGGCTCAGGTCACGATCTCACGGTCTGTGAGTTCGAGCCCCGCATCGGGCTCTGTGCTGACGGCTCGGAGCCCGGAGCCGGCTTCGGCTTCTGTGTCTCCCTCTCTCTCTCTGCCCCTCTTCGACTCAAGCTCTGTCTCTCAAAAATAAATATTAAAAACAATTTTAGAACGAACCTTTATAACGAAGAGGGCAGTGGGTTATTCTCCTGATTGTTCTGTCTATTCGTTCATGATCCTCTCATGACCGGATTCTCCGCACACGTATTTTAAGTGCAGAAAATTTGCTTCCATCTCAGGGTAATTAATTACATTCAGGGTTAGGGTCATTCTTACTAGAGGCCATAGTAGGAAGCATCATGCTTACTGCCGTTTCTGACCAAGGAAGTTTCTAAAGATGTTCAAGCTGCCACCGTTAATGAATTATTCCTTACCGTTAAGTCCTGCCTTTGCAGGCTGGCAAGAACTACACCAGATTTCTAGCAGTGACTTCTCCAGGGTATTTTTTCCCCCCATCTGTCTTTTCTGAAGCTTTTCCCTTGAATGTGAATTTCTTTTTCTTTTGTGATAGAATTTTTAACACCTTCTTAAAAAAATTCACGTTCTCTTGAAGGTTCTAACTGAAAATGCCGTTAGTTACTCTTGTTGAGGATAACGTGTGAGGTCCTCCACATGCTATTGGATGACTTTTTCTGGGCGACTCTGTGAGAGGGAGAGCAGCTGTGATTTCTAGAGAGAAGAAGGGATAGCAGCTTTTAATGCTGTGCAGTCCCAGCCAGGTAGAAACTAGAGACTCAGCCCGCTCTCGCGATGTAGACATTTCACTTGGGGGCTGGGAGGGAGAGGTTTCTCATCAAAAATCTTGGCCCCTGGGATCAGAGCCTTGCCTGTGACATCCTGCTGGTGCCGCTTTAGTCGCCGCATCTTTTAAATGTGACAGACGCTGATCCAGTGTAGAGTGAATTCTTCCTGCACTAGGAGCGTGTGAACAGACTCTGGAATTCTGGTGAATTATAATTCTTCATTTTGGCTGGCATGTTTCAGAACCAGTCAGTAGTGCCCATCGGATGCGCCATTTCCATCCCAGTTGGCAGATTCCTGGGTGTGAGCGTTCGCCGCGGACGTGGCCTCTTCTGATTCACACTCTGTGGCCCGAGTCATACTGTCAAACTCCCCCTCTCTCTGTCTGCTCTTTTCCTTTTTATGGAGGTAAAATCTGTGTCACATAAAATCAATCATCTTAAAGGTGAACAGTGTTCAGTGACATTTACTACTTTCACATCAATGTGCAGCCACCACCTGTCGAGTTCCAAAATATTTTCATCACCCTAAAAGGAAGCACCATGCCTGTTTAGTAGTCCTTCCCCATTTCTCCTTCCCCCAGACCCTTGCAACCACCATTCTACTGTCTCTTTGAATCCGACTAGTCTAGGTACCTCATGGGAGTGGCATCATACACTATTTGTCCTTTCATGACTGGCTTCCATCACTGAACATAATGTCCTCAAGGTTCAGCCATGTTGTAGCCTGTGTCAGAATTTTCTCCTTTTTATGGCTGAATAATATTCCCTCTTTTGTTAAAGTTTATTTACTTATTTAGAGAGAGAGAGAGTATATGCTTGTATGCGAGCAGAGGAGGGGCAGAGAGAATGAGAATCCCAAGCTGACAGTGCAGAGCCCGATAATATGAAGTAAGGCTTGCTTTCATGAATGGTGAGATTATGACCTGAGCCAAAATCACGAGTTTGGATGCTTTACCAACAGCCGCCCAAGCACCCCAATTCTATTGTATGGATATGCCACAATTTGTTTATCTGTTTATCTGTTGATGGATATTTGGGTTGTTTCTACCTTTTGGCTATTGTGAATAATGCTGCTGTGAACATTCCCGTACAGATTGTGTAGACAAATGTTCTCATTTCTCTTGGGTGTATACATTCTTTGAGGAGTGAAACTGCTGGGTGGCATGGTAATTCTCTTATAAACTTTTTTTTTTTAATTTTTTTTAACGTTTATTTATTTTTGAGAGACATAGAGACAGAGCGTGAGCGGTGGGAGGGCAGAGAGAGAGGGAGGTACAGAATCCGAAGCAGGCTCCAGGCTCTGAGCCATCAGCACAGAGCCCGATGCGGGGCTCGAACTCACAGACCGTGAGATCATGACCTGAGCCGAAGTCGGCTGCTCAACCGACTGAGCCACCCAGGCGCCCCTCTTATAATAAACTTTTTAAGGAATCCTCAAACTGTTATCTGCTCATTGGAAAAAAAAAGGCACCTACTTTATTCCCCTGGGGTATTTGTAATTTATTTCTTGATGTCCAGAGAGTAGGGGCGGGAACAGTACAAGAAACATTGCAAACCCTTCATCCGAGTTTACCAGTTAATAGTTTATTAAATTTGACTTATCTTTCTTATACATAGACACATATGCATACATATTTTATTTTCGTTGTTCTCATTGAACCACTCATGAGTTAGTTGCAGATATGACTTCTCACCCCTAAATACTAAAACATGGGTCTCCTAAGAGCAGGGCCATTATCTGACATGATGCGTTGGCCACGTTCCGGAAATCTACCATCGATGCATACTCTCATCTAATGGAGTCCAGAATTTCTCTAATTGTCCCGGTAATGCTTCTCGAGCTCTCTAGGATTATATATTTGTGTTTAGTTGACACGTCTTCACAATCCTTTGATCTGACACAGTCCCTTGGCCCTTCATCCGTTACGACACTGACATTTTATAGAACCTGGGTCGGTGGTTTTGCAGAATGTCCTTCATTTGGAGTTTTTCATGCTTTGGCCCCCACGATGCCCTCGTGCGTGAACAGTATGCAGGTACTAAGCCATGCTGTGTCCTCAGGGCCTCTGCCAGGAGGCACAAGATATTAGTCGATCCCATCATCGCTGAGGGTCTGTTTGGTTTTGATGAGGTGTGTGTGCCAGGCGTCTCCATCGTAAATATTACTTTTTAATTCCCTTTCGTAATTAATGGATGATCTGTGAGGAGATCGTTCAAGATCCTGTAAATACCCTCTGCTCCCAAAGAGCTTTCCCCAGATGGTTCCAGCATTACCTGCTCATTTTGAATTCTCTTCCCTTCTCGGAAGCCATAACCTCTCTACAGAGAGGCTGCTCCTGCCCTCCCCCACCCTCCCCCCAACGTGTCTTCTCCCACCCCGCTGGCTTGGTAGGGAGCCAGGGCCCTGCCTTCTCCCCGTGGCCATCTGAATGCTCTTTCCTCCCCGTATTTGCTGTGACCCCGAATGGGGAGGAGATGATCGGAGTGGGCACAACGAGGGAGGAGGATGGAGGAGAGGAAGGACTGTCCAAGCCAATGTCCCCCGACCCCCTTCTGGGCACATTTTCCTCGATTCTCTCTCGTACCCCTTGCAACAACACTGCGAGATAGGAATTATCGTCATCGTTTGATAAGCAAGGACACTAGTCTCAGATGAGCAACTTGCCCAAAGTCATTCAACGCAGTGAGGAAGCCAGGCACTCGGGCATCCCAGAGGCCTGGACTCGCTTGCTGATCAGCTACATACAAATTAATTTGATCTCATCAGTTTCCTCATCGGTAAAATGGGCAGACAGCTGTCTCCTCAGCTGCCGAAATGAAGAACGAGTTGATATACCTCCGTGTTTCCTAGAGAATGTGGTTCCGTGCGCTCTGTTTTTATTATCGTTATTTTACTGTATCTGACTCTAGCCCCTGGAAGCTATATTTTAGTGGATCTTCCCCAGTTTCAACCACAAATTCAAACTATAAATAATCCGGTTAGGCTTTCCCGTGAATATGTGCTGGCAAAGGAATTGCATACTTGAGGAGAGAAGTAGAGGAAGCATAATCAGGGTGTACTCGCCTGCTCTGAAACAGTAACCCTGCCTACGAAGGGATGGTATGGAAGTTAGTTCCGACCTCCTCGTGTTCAGAGGAAGGCATTGAACTACATGCTATTGGACCCCCCCAAGAGATAAGAGTTAAGATCTGCTAGTCTGGGAAGCTGTCGCTTTGAGGGAGAGGCGTTATGATGGTCCTTTTGAGTTTTCCTAAAATTGCCTTGGGAGCTACTAGCAAGTAGAATGGCAACGGCCGGGCCAGCTTCGCAGTGGTGGCACTCACGCGTGCCGTCTGAAACTGCCAATGGGGTGAGCTAGGGGGAGGTCAAGGGCGACGGGGGGCACACAGCTCCGGTGGGCCTGCTCACAGCACGGTTTTGTCCTGAGCGGCCCCAGGCTGTGCTGAAATTGTCACCTGGAGCTCAAGCACAGGGGTCCTTCTGGTTAGGAAAACCTTTGCATCCGATTCGGGGTATACTAGACCTTCCTGCCCATGTCTCACCCTTTCCCGTTCATGGGCTTCCGCTGGCCACAGGCTAAACGCTCACACTGATTTTAGAGAGCATTTTGTTTCTTAGCATGTGCCCAGGCGCTGCGAGAAACTGCAGTTCAGAAGAGAGGCGAATGGGGCGCTGAGCAGTACGTCCCCGTTCCAGCCAGAGTGTTCCTTTTTATTTACGCTGTTTGAAAGGGGGTAAAAACCTTGTGAAAAAGTCATCGTTTGAATAGATTTGCTAATAATTTCATGTGTGGAGTAAAATGCACATGACATAAAATTTACCATCTTAACCGTTTTTAAACGTACAGTTCAGTACTGGTGTGGACAGTAACATTATGCAACCAATTCCCAAAATTTTTTTAAAAAAATTTTAAAAAATGTTTTATGTACTTTTGAGAGACAAGGAGACAGAGCAAGGGAGGGGCAGAGAGAGAGGGAGAGATGGAATCCGAAGCAGGCTTCAGGCTCTGAGCTGTCAGCACAGAGCCCAACGTGGGGCTCGAACTCAAACCGCAAGATCATGACCTGAGCCAAAGTTGGTTGGCTTAACTGACTGAGCCAAGCGCCCCATTGTTTCTAGGTGTGTCTGTGTGTGTGGGTGTTTTAACTTTATTCATTTATTATTCCTGAGAGAGAAAGAGAGTACAAGCAGGGGATGGGCTGAGAGAGACAGACACACAGAATCCGAATTAGGCTCCAGGCTCTGAGCTCTCAGCACATAGCCCAATGCAGGGCTCAAGTTCAAGAACTGTGAGATTAGCCGAAGTTGGATGCTCAACCAACCGAGCTACCCAGGCACCCCTGTTCCTCAGTGTTTTGATTAAACTTTTTATTTTGAGGGGCGCGTGGGCGGCTCAGTCAGTTGAGCATCTGACTCTTGATTTCGGCTCAGGTCATGATCTCACAGTCCGTGGGTTTGAGCCCTGCATTGGAATCTGGGCTGACAGCACAGAGCCTGCTTGGGATTCTCTCTCTTCCTCTCTCCCTGCCGTCCCCTGCTTGTGTGCGCTCTGTCTCTCAAAATAAATAAAGAAACATTAAAAAAACTTTTTATTTTGAGATAATTAGAGATTCACAAGCAGTTGTAGGAAATACCGCAGAAGTTAAAACATGTCTGTGCAAACGCTTTTACGTGAATGTTGGTGAGAGCGTTAATTGTAGTAGCTAAAGACCATAAACAACCCACATGTCCATCGGTTGAATGGCTACCCCAAATGTGCTGTCTCCATATACAATAGAATATCATTCAGCAAGAAAAAGGAATGAAGTTCTGACACACGCTACCACGTGGGTGACCCTTGAAAACACGACGTTGAATGACAGAAGCCGGACACAAAGGGCCTCATATGATGTGATTCCATTTGTGTCAAATGTGGCGAAGAGGCAGATCTATCGAGACAAAGTAGACGAGCGGCCGCCTCAGTCGTGGGGCCGGGAGGATGAGGTCGTGGCTGGTAATGGCCGTGGGGTTTCTTTTGGGGGTGATGAAATGTCCCAATAATTGATGGTGCTTCTGGGCCCACAGTTGTGAATACATAAAAACCAACAAATTATATACTTTAAACAGGTAAATGGTATGATATATGAATTCTGTTTCAGTAAAGCTTTCGTGTGTGTGTGTGTGTGTGTGAACAGTACAGAGAGACCCCATGTAACCTTTGCCTTGTTTCCCCCAATGGTAACATTGCAAAACTACAGTCTGGTATCATTGCCAGGATATTGACATTGAGAGTTGTTATTTCATCATGCTTTTCTCCTAGTCTTGTATTAAAGGAAGGAAGGAAGGAAGAGGAGGGAGGAGAGGGGGTGGGGAAGGAAGGAAAGAAAGGAGGAAAGAGCAAAATAGAAATTGTGATCCGGGATCCTTTGCGGATACGTTTCTGTCAATTCGGCCGACACGGAGCGCTTCCTTTGCTTTTGACATAACGTCAGTGTGCCGAATGCCTTTAGCAGGGATATACTGGGCGTGAGACCAAAATTTTAAATGATCGGTGACATTATGTTACGGATCAGAGGACAAAGGATACGCCCCTCCTGGGTGTGTCCGTGTGTCTCCTTCCTTCTGTCCGCGGGTTGGCGTCATAGCAAGAGCTGCAATTTAGAGCTGAGTTTAGTTTATTTCTCTTTCAGTATTTTATTTCTCAAGAGATGAGCAGGCTAGTTTTTCTCATCGATAGAAAAGGTAGAACAAATTAAAAATCCCATCACTGGCAACCAAGCCAATTCGTGTTTTTGTGAAGTTCGTAGACTCCCAGTCACGTTTTAGGGTCCAGATATTCTTGTTGTTGGTCTGAAATCCACGAACAAATACTAGGAAGTGACCTGCTCTGGGGGAGGAGAGGGTGAGGATAAAAGAAAGGAGTTTCTCCCTCAAGCTGTTTCCTCTCGTCCGTGTGATCCTCTTGACATCTGGCTTGGTGACACGTTTTCCCCCATGGGTTGTTGGATTCCGAGGGAACTGACTGGTCAGCGAAGCCAAAGATGGTGTTTCCTCTGACCACTCGATCCGCGAAAGAGACTCTGTAGACGAAAGGGTGCTCGTTGTCAGTCGAATTTTGCTTGAGACGTTTTCATCGGAGCCAGTCGCGTTGAGATGAACCGCCAGCCAACATCAACCACGTGCGTCTCTTCTGAAAACCAGCTTCCATTCTGTGGGACTTCGGTGCTTTTTAGCGAATCAGTCACACCTGGAAACGGAGCTTTCTTCAAGCATCACACCAGCTTCCTTCAACTGTGCCAAGATGGCACCCTTCAAGAAATTCTTTACTTTCAAGTGATTTTTTTTAATGTTCATTTATTTATTTTGAGAGTAGGGGGGGCATGCATGCGAGTTGGGGAGGGGCAGAGAGAGAGAGAAAGAGAGTGAGAGAATCCCAAGCAGGCTCCACGCTGCCGGCGCAGAGCCTGGGGCAAGGCTCGATCTCCTGAACCATGAGATCATGACCTGAGCCAAAATCAAGAGTCAGATGCTCAACCGGCTGAGCCACCCCGGCGCCCCCACAAATGATTTTTTTTTTTTTTTAATCACCGTCTATCTGTAACGCCAACCCAAATCTCCACGAATGGGTCAATCGAACCTATACCCTACTGGAGGATATTTTGGTAAAGTACAATTTGATCCTCAGTGCCGAATAAAAATCACGCCTGAAGCGCAAGTTGGAAACCTGCCCTGGTGTTGAAATACCGCCGCCCCGAGACACCAGCGAGTGGAATCTCTTGCCATTCTTGACACAGATTGACACAGATCTGACACAGATGTTGACACAGATGTTTTATTCACGGTTCATCTCAAACTCCTTATCAGCATTTTTAATATCTTTAGCAGCTGTGCGATTTCCGGACCGCTTGTTCCCCTACCCTTGGAAAGCGTTTTTTTCTTCATCCTTTAGCCATAAATTTATTTATGTAAAAAGACTCAGCCAGTTCCATTGTCTGCTGCCAAAGGAAGACCAGTGTTGTTGCTTTCGCTTTTATCGTCGGGTGACGTAACCGGCAGACTGCAAAGGGTATACGACACCAATATTCAATATCACACATAATTACGAAATGAAAACTGGTGTGGTGGCCGCTGAGATCACGTGCTGGGAACTTGCCAGCCTCCCCAGCCCCCCAAAAGACCATCCCCCGGAGGCAGCTGCCGTTCTGACTTTTGCGATCGTTTCCTTTTCTTTATACTTCTGTTACTTACATACGTGGGGGGGTGCGTCCTCAAAGAATACAGTATAGTTTTGCCTGTTTTTAAACTTTATATCAACGAGTCATACCAAAAACTGCGCTTTTATTAGTCTCGCTTTGTCTGTTCCACGTTCTAGTTGTGAGATTCATCCGTGCTTTGGGGGAGGGGGTGGCTACAGTTCACTTACCTTCATCGCTGTATTGCGTTGTGTTATATTTGTACCCAAGGTGTAC
>PITB01032312.1:0-15100 GCA_004024585.1 Paradoxurus hermaphroditus
GACCTCCTACCTCTCACCCCCCCCCCCGCAAACATGCTTCTTTGGACCTCAGTGCATTTGTGCTTGCTCTTCTCTCTGCCTGTGTGATCGTCTTTACTGCTGTTCCCTGAATCTGACTCTTCTCATAGGCACCTGGTAGATTGCACTCCACTGCCCATCCCCTGGAAGTTAGGCAGCCCTAGTAACTTGCTTTCACTAAAGTAACGTGGGCAGACGGACATGTGTCGCTTGCGGGTAGATTTCACAACCTGTGTGGAATTTCCCCCCTCCTCTCTATTTGCCATGGCAACTGGAGATTCCCAGCCAGTGGCTTCTCCATCAACCTTGGGTCTTGAAGTGAGAAAGGTACTTCAGTCTACCTGCTTATGCACAAGAAGTATAAATTAGAAACAAGCTTTTATTGTTTTATGCCACCGAGACCCGGGGGCGGTTTCGCTTTGCAGCATAACCTAACGTCTCGGGCAGCTACTGTCAGGGACACTTCCTTCTGATTTTCCTTTGGCCTAAGACTTTCTTACTTTTCAGACTCTTCTCAAGTATCTTGTCCTCAGAAAGGGTCTCTTTGCCCACCTCCCCCGCGGCCACTCTTGGTGATAGTTCCCTGCTTCGTCTTCTCCGTAGCACTTAAGGCCATCTGATGTTATTTTGTCTACTTATTGCATTTCATTATTTCTAAGATGAACGTTTTTCACGCGAACGTTATTTCTGAAGTTAGAATGGCTCTGATGGTCCATAGTGTGTCATGAAGGCCACGGCATGGTCAAACTGTCTGTGCACGCACGAGCCTCACAATGCCTAGCACCCAAGCCTGGCATTCCTTCCTGCAGTGAACGCACGTAACTGATACGGGACTGACCAGCGTTCGCATCCTGAAAGATCCCGGACTGGACAGCGAGCCCTACTGTAACCTCTGTGAATGTCCTCTTTGTAGGGACGTAGTAACTCTGCTGGAGTGGGAGCCGAGGCAGAAAACCTGTACAGAACTCTGAAGTCCGCCGAGAGCCCTGTGCTCATGACTCTTAATCCTTTTATGAGTGCTTTAAGAAAATGCTACGTCATCAGCGCTATGGATGAATGCACAGAGGATGAGAGAGCGTGGAAAAAACCCAGACATTGATGAGTCTGAGCTGAAAAGTGATTCAGAGGAGTTGGACTCAGTATAAAGGAGTTTGAGGAATAATAACCAATTTATTTCCCTTGTATTTTCATTTTTATGTATGTACAATAGTAATATGTGATAAAAATCTGTCTAATTAAGTCTCAAAGAACCCTTTCAATAAGTAAAATTAAAAATTCTAAGCGATAAGAAAGCATTGTGTCATGGTTTAATTGGCAGCTTATTTTTCTTTCATAGTGGAACAAAAAATAATGGTGCTTGCAATTGTGTGTCTTAGAGTTGATGAAATGTGGTATTTCTGTCTGAGGCTGCTCTTATCACAAAGACATCTGCTGTGTCATTCAATGCAATTTCAGTTGAGTTTAAAGAAGGCCTCTGGCCACTTAGAAAGTTGACTCATTTGGACTCAGATGCCCCTGTGATTTTAAATTTGCCTGGCCCTGAGTGGAGAAGAGCTAGTCTTGCTTCTGACCTCCCCTGGGCGTCTGCCCCTGGGTGGGACGGGCCCCTCGACACCAGAGGAACATCCACCCCCGAAACTTGGCCATGTCTGTATCACCAGTCACAATTATTCTGCTGAGTTCCCTGTACTTTTAGTTAATATTCTTCTTTTGAGACCTTCTTTTTCAATAATTACAGACTCAAAAATAGAGACAGGTGCTGTTGACCCTTGATCCGGTGTTTCAACGGCAACATCTGAACCACTCTGTACAATATCAGAGGTAGGAAACTGACATTGTACAATGCAATCAATTATGCCGCAGCTCTCATGGAGATTCCACCAGCATTCACATGTATCCGTGTGCGTGCGCTTGTGTGTGTGCGCGCGTGTGTAGGTCTGTGCAATTGTATCCTGTGTGGACACTATCAAGATATGGCTGCCTGTGCTGCCCCTTTAAGGGCTCGCTTCACTGTTTTTCCCGCAACCGCCCCCTGCCCCTGGCAACCGTGTTCTCCATCTCTATAATTTTGTCATTTTGAGAGTATCACCTAAAAATTGAATCCTCTGGTACATATTATTGGCTTTTTGTCCTCAGCACAATGCCCTCGAGAGTAATTCAAGTTGTGCCAATCAGATGGTTTTTTTTTGGTTTGTGTTTTTGTTTTGTTTTGCTTACTAGTATTCCGTGGCGCGGATGCACAGGAGGGTATTGAATCACCCACCTGTTGAAGGACATTTGGGTTGTTCCCAGGGGTCGACTGTTGCAAATAAAGCACCTATAAACATGCACATACAGGCTGGTACGTGAAAACAAGTTTTCATTTCTCAGGGAGAAACTCCCAAATGTGCAATTGTCAAGTTGTCTAATAAACATATGTGTAATTACATAAAATGCTGCCAGAATGTTTTTCAGTGTCCAGTTTCTCATGTGGGTGATCACGTGTGGGCGGCCTAGTTCATCTACATCCCTGTCAGGATTTGGTATTGCTGCTGTTTTTAATTTTAGCTACTCTGATAGGTAAGCAGTGAGGGTTTTCGTCTGCGTTTCCTGATGTTCTTGAGCATCTTCTTATGTGCTTTAGACCATCTGTTTGCCCCCTTGGAGGAGGACATGTTCGCATCTGATGCCACGTTTTCCAATTGAATCTTTTTAACCATTCAATCTGGAGAGTTCTTTATATATTCTAGATACTAGTCTGTTATTCAACATATGTTTTGCAAATACTTTTTCCAACTTTTTAAAAAAACAGATAATTTGGAATAGTTTAAGGTTCACATCAAAATCGAAAGTACAAAGATTTCCCACATACTCCTGGCCCCCACCTCTGCATCACCTTCCCCACTATCAATACGCCCCACCAGAAGGGGACATTTGTTATAACTGATGAACCCACGCGGATACCGCCTCATCACTTAAAGTCTGTAGTTTAAAATAAGGTCACTCTTGCTGTTGCGCATTCTCTTGGTTTGGACAAATGTATAATGATACGTTTCTACAATATAGTATCACAAAGAGCATTTTCACTGCCTTGAAAATCCTCCATGCTCCACCTATTCATCCCTCCCTTCCAACTGTTAGCAATCTGTACAGTTTTTTCCTGTCTCTATAGTTTTGTCATTTCCAGGAGGTCGTTTAGTTGGACTCATACAGCCAATTTTCGGATTGGCTTCTTTCGCTCAGTAATGCGTGTTTCCGTTTCCTCCACGTCTTTTCATGGCTGGAAGCTCATTTCTTGTTAGCACGGAATCACACTCCATTGTCTGGATGGACCACGGTTTATGGGTTCATTCACTTACTGGAGGACATCTTGGTTGCTTCCGAGTTTTAGCGATTACGAATAAAGCTGCTATAAATAAGTTGTGCAGGTTTCTTTTGTGGGCAGAGATTTTCAGCTCCTTTGGGTAAATACTAAGGATCACTGGATTATTTCTAAGAGTATGTTTAATATCATAAGAAGCTGCCAAACTGTCTTGCACGGTAGCTGTACCTTTTTGCATTCCCACCACCAGTGAACGAGACCGCCTGTTGCTCCACATCCTTGCCAGCCTTTGGTGTTGGCAGTGTTCCAAGTTTTGGCCATTCTAATACGTATATAGAAGCATCTCGTTGCTCTAACTTGCAATTACCTATTGACACATGAGGTTGAGCGTCTTTTAATATGACTACTTACCACTTGTACTTGTATATCTTCTTTGGTGAGGTGTGTATTAAGGGCTTTAGCTCATTTTTTAACCGGGTCGTTTGTTTTCTTATTGTTGAATTTTAAGAGTTTTTTGTATGTTTTGGATAACAGTCTTTACCAGTTGTCTATCACAACTATTTTCTCCCCATTTGTAGTTTCTTTCTTCATTCCCTTGACATTGTCTTTCGTGGACCAAAATTTTTTAATTAAAATTGTTTTTAATTTTAATGAAGTCTAGCTGTTTGGTTACTTCTGTCATGGATGGTGCCTTTGGTGTTTTATCTACAAGGTCATTGCCAAACCCAAGGTCATCTAGGTGTTCTTCTGTGTTATCTTGCTGGAGTTTTATAGTTTTGCATTTTGCATTTAGATCAATGATTCATTTTGAGTTAATTTTTGTGAAGCGTTTAAAGTCCGTGTCTAGATTCCTTAAAAAAAATGTTTTTGCATGTGGATGTCCATTTATTCAAACACCATGTGTTCATTAAAGCTTCTTTTTCATCTTCTTGAGAGTCTTGTGCAGAGCAGAATATTTAATTTTGATAAAGTCTAATTCATTTTTTTGTTTTATGAACTGTATTTTTTGTGTGATATCTAAGAACTTTTGCCTTCAGCTTTGGTCTCAAGGCTTTTCTCTCATATTTATCCTAAAATTTTTTATCTTTATTTCGAGAAAGAAAGTGAGCAAGTGGGGGAGGGTCAGAGAGATAGAGAGAAAATCCCACGCAGGCTCTGTGTAGTCAGCACAGGGCTCGACACAGGGCTCAAACTCATGAACCATGAGATTATGACCTGAGCCAAGATCAAGAGTTGGATGCTTAACTGACTGAGCCATTTGGGTGTACCTTTTCTACAAGCTTTATGGTTTTACATTTGACATTTAAATCTACTATCCATTCCAAGTTACTTTTTGTACAAGGTGTGAGGTTTAGCATAGATTTTTTTCTTTTTGCCTAAGACGTCCAATTGCTCCGGCATCATTTGTTGAAAAGATTATCCTTCCTTCATTAAATTGCTTTTGCGCCTCTGCCAGAATCAGTCAAGCATATTTGTGTGGGCCTATTTCTGGGTTCTTTATTCTGTTCTATTGATCTACGTGTTTATCTCCATCAATACCACACTGTCTTGATTACTGTAGCTATAAAATAAGCCTTAAAATTAGATAGTATGATTCCTCTGACTTCATTCTTCTTTTTCAAAATCATTTTAGATATTCTGGTTCATTTAGATTTCCACAGAAGTCTTTGAATAAAATTAATATTTCTAAAGTGGCTATTAAATCTATTGAAAAGGGAGACATGAGTTTGATCTTTCAGCTATAGCTGTACTAAGTCACATTAGAATAAAAACATAACCACTACAACTAAAATAGTCATTTGTAAGTCATGCAAAATGATCTCTTGGGCCACCAGACTGGTCCAGACCCTCATCTCCTAGCACCACGGTGTTGGGAGGGAGGCTCTCCAGGGAACGCTGGCTGTGCCCTTTGGAGAACCCCCCAGTCCCTTGTCTAGGGCTGGCTCCGCGGTGGCTGACTGGCTGTACAACAGTCGCCAGTAAGATGGCTAGCAGCTTCTGGGTTAACCCAACGGTCAAGCTCTGACCAACTGTAAGGCTCTGTATAGACTAAATGAACCAGTTTCTCCCTTGGCTTATTTGAGGATCAGGTGGAAAGAATCAGGAATTGGCAGTGGAAATAGAGTGAAAGCCATGACAAAGCAGACACGAGGGAGTGAGGCACACAGAAAACAGTGGACACCCATGGGAAGATTACCCTGTTCTCCACGGACGGAAGCACTGGTGTGCCTCCTCTGGCCTGGCAGTGTCCAGGGAAGGTGGGGAGCTAGACGACCAGGCATCCCAGAACTGTCCTAGGTTCTGAACAGTCCTCTTCCCTCGGTAAGGCCTCAAGTCCATGGTTGGGATGGTCTGGGTCCTCTTCTTCTTCAACAATGCCTCCATGTCTAAGGGAGTGTTTCCAAGGTCTGGGGTTCATAGAAACTGTGGGGCACAAGAAGATTTGGCGTGGCACAGAAGCTGGAGTTGAATAATGATGCATGGCCCAAATGAGAAGCTATCCCAGCTGAGACCGGTAGGTCCTTAACGCTTGGCCCCTCTCAATCCGTTTTAACAAAGAGAGGTGGCCTTGGCTTCAGAGCTCCTGACGACCATTCTTCTTTTCAGGTAGCTTTTCATTTCAGTGTTGTCTTCATTGCAGTTTTCAATAGTAACTTGTTCACGCACCTTTTTTCCTCCTTGAACACTGCCTAGTATTAAAGTACAGGTTCAAATTCTTAGCCAATGACTAACTGAATGCATTGGACGTGTTTTTTCATAATTCTTTGATTTTTTTTGTTTTGTTTTGTTTTCTTGACTCCCTCTGACTCTGAGCCCCATGCAGGCGGGGACGGACTGTGCTTTGCTTTTCCTTCATCATTTTGTTCCTAGGGCCAAGCAAAGGGCTGGCACAGGAAGTCCTCGAATGTGTGCCTATTGCTTGTCTTGGTTAGTAAGCAGATAGGTGAATGAGGAAGACATGGGAAAGTCCAAACTAACAGCCTAGCCTTGCTCTCTGTTTTGGCTCCAGTAGGAAGCTGATGTAACTGGCTACTGTGAGCCCAGTGCGCCGTCCACGTCAGCAACTTGGCTGGTCATTCCTTCCTCGAAAGCCTCTTTGCAAAGGCGCTGGTCTCTGCACCGACTGCCTCGCACGTACCCTGTCTTCCTTCACTCCCATCACGGCCGGCCCGGCCCTACTTGCCTCTCCTGATTTCGCACCCACCCGCAACTTTGCCGCTGGCCAGGAGGAAACCATTTCCAGGGTCCCAGGGAATGGGGGCCCAGAGTGAGGCCTGGTCAGCTTTTCTTTTGACTCCGGAAAGTCAGCTGGAAGAGGAGTTCGAACTGTAATTTCACTTTCTCTTTTTGCTGGTCTCGAGTAACCTGCCATGCACGGAGGACCGTACTGCAAGCCCGGCTGAAGATTTCTCGAAAAGAAAACCCCCAACCAGGCCAGACACATTAGTGTTGTCAGCACGACTGTTACCCTCCTTCGGAAGAAAGGTCAACAAATAATTTCAGCTTTGTTTAAAGCCTCTTTAATGGATTCTATAAAATGCTCTAATTACCAATGATTATCCGTGGAAGTGTCTGCAAGCTTTTTAAAGTCTTTCTACACCCATTTCACTCTGTTCACACAGAGTTCAAGTTCTCTCTGTACTTAAGCAAGAGGAGGCATTTCTCGTCTTCGTCTTACTTTTTTTAATCGTGTAATGTGGAGTGTGTATACAGCAGGCAGGCTCTCTCTCATCTCGGTCTGAGGCAGAGAGCTTTCACTCTACTTTTTACCTTGTTGCCCAAGAACAAAAGAGCTGCCATCTACATGATTTGGAAGTTGTTCTTATCAGACATGTTGTAATTGCCTTCGGGTTTAGTCCGAATCCCACGCGGTGTCTCATTTGAGCCCGGTCGCGGGGGGGTTGGGGGGTCTACTCGGACTGGACTCTCGGGCTCCGCTGCACCGCGGCCGTTTGGGCTGGCTCATTCTCCTTAGATGCTGTTTAGCAGTATCCTCGGTTGCTACCCGCGATGCCGACAGCACTATACCCCCCGTGCGACAACCAAAAAAATATCCTCAGACATTGCCAAGTGTCCCCTGCGGGTCAAAGTCATCCTTGTTCAAAAAGTCTTTAGAGGAGGAGGGCTGAGGCTCAAAGGCCTTGCCCCAGGACCGTCGAAGGGGGGCCGCGGGGCTGGCATCTCCTGGCACCGGCGGGCCGCGGCGGTCCCCAGTCCAGCGGAGTGCACATCTTTTGCTCTCCCGTCCCCTGCTCCGCGTCCCCGCCTGTCGCGCTGCCCATTTCCAACACGAACGCCTCTATGCCGCAAAGTTGCCTCCTGGAGGTTAAGTGTTTCCTGCTCTGTTCGTCCCTGAAGCCTCATGCTCTCGAGGATCAGAGAGGGGTCTGCTTTTCGCACCGCCCAGCAGAGGGGCGCCTGCCCCACGGGTGCGGCTCCGGGCGGGAGGGGCCCCACCGGGCTGGGGGCGCCCGCGGCCCCGAGGAGCATCCTGCACTCCTCGGGTGTTCCCTGTCCCGCTGGAGCCGCGGCCTCAGGCTCACCGCATGGGGCGCGACCTCCCGTGTGCACCGCGACGCCCCCCTCGGCCCCTCCCGCCGCCGGCTTCCTCTCTCCCGCGGGCCGCGGAACCGCGTGCCAGCCCCACGGCGTGGGTGGGCGGGCGGGAGTGCGCGTGCGCGGCGTGCACGGGGTGCGCATGTGCGCGCATGCGTAGTGCACGGCCTTTGTGCGCGCGTGCGTGCTTAGTATGGGTACGGGCGCAGGCGCCTGTCGTGATGGCTGGTGCTGCTGTTCAGGGCCAAGGTGCTCCGTGGGCCGAGGTCGTGCACACTTTGGAAATGCAGGAATGAACAAGTGAAACAGGATTCTTCATTGCAGGACTTCTCAGAGCCTTTAGCTGCTAACACGCTCTGTGACTCTCACAGAATAATACCGGCTACAACAGTTGCCAAAGTCATTTGATCACTGGACCCTTTTTCTTTTCATGGAGTGTCTCGTGTCGCCGCTCACACGATAGTCCTTGGGGAAAGTGTCCAGATAGGAAGGAGCGCCTGATTCTCTTCAGTCGGCCAGTCCTAAGGCAGCTTTGAGACTAGGAGGGTTAAGGAGCGACCCAATTTGGAGACCCCAACGCCCCTGGGGTTCGATGGCTCCCAAGTGGCTGGATTCTGAGCAAGACCCTGGAGAAGAGAAAGCCTTCCCAAAGCTGTGGCGGTAGGTCTGGGCGACCTGATGCCCCCGTCCGTGTCGGTGGCCGTGGCAGTGAAGCGGTGTGGCCGCCAGAGACGGGGCCGGCTGGGGGGAGGGTGGGGGGAGCCCAGAGGGGACGCGCCCACCCTCCGCCTCCTCCTCCGAAGCTCGGGAGGAGAGGCGAAAGGGGCCAGAGCGCAGGAAGAGAAGGGAAAACAGAAGTTTCCATTTGTACCGGATGGTTTTGTTTTTTTATCTGTTTGCAAATGTTCAGTGTGATGGTTTGAAACCCAGCCGTGTAGCTGCCGCCGCCCACACACACGGAGCTGCCGTGGCACCGAGCTCCGGCAGGCAAACCGTAGCACCAGCGTCGGCCATTAAACCCGAACCCACACCAGGGCAGGCTGCACCCCTACCCCCCGGCGTCCCTCCGCCCTCCCCCCCACCGCCCCGGCACCCCCGGCACCCCCGACACCCACCACCCTCCACACACACAATTTTTTTTTTTTTTTTAAATTTCCAGCACTCGGTTTTCTCTAGAGAAGGCATAGAGAGAAGCAAGGCAGAGATGGGACGAGCAGGGAGGAAACTCCTGCCTCATCGGAGCCACCGGTTTTCGGGAGAGCGCGGCAGCCCCCACCTGCCTGTGGACTGAGCACGCGAAGGTGAGAGAGGTCTTTGTGATTTCTTTATGCACCTGGAGGTCTGGGATGCAAGGCCGGATGAAGGGACCTTAATCATTGAGCCTTGTCTGTTGCCTCCCGAGTGATTCTATCAGGCAAGCATGATGGATGCCTCCTTCCAAGCACACGTAGTTCTCTCTGACACAAGCCCCCGCGCAGGTCCCCGTGAGAGCTTCGGGACCAGGGGGCTCCCGAGCCCCCTCCTCCTCCGCCTCCCAGCACAGCCTCCCCAGCCTGAGATGCGGAGTAAGGTCGGAACCTGCCTCTGGCTTGACCTGTTGATTTCCAGCTGAGGCTGCTGAGCCCTCCTCCCTGAAGTGAGCCCTGACCCCGTCCTTGTGGGGCCGTGTGGAACCGGGCTCCGTCCAAGGGGCTTGGGGAAACCTGTTTCCCGGTGGCCCCGAGCCCAGTCATCAGAAGCAATCAGGCCCAGCTGTCCGGCTAATCTGTACGAAATAGGCTTCCTTCCCAGTAGAAATCAACAAAGTTTAAAATAGAAGGGACCGTAATCGGAAACGAAGCTATAGAGTTCGGTGTGTGATGCAACAGGGAAGAAGCGTCCGCATGGAAAATATTAAGTACGAATTACATCGCTCCCAGCCCTGTGAGCCAGGAAGAGAGATGGTTCCCTTGCTTACGAAGCGTGCTTGTGGGCCGGAGGGTGGCCAAGTGGGGCCATCTGTCCTGGAGGGTTTAAACCTCACAGCGAGAAGGAGAGAAATAAAAGAAGGACCACAAAGATGGAGGGAGAGAAAAGAGGCCGTCATCTAACGTACATGTAGGAGAGAAACAGATAAAAAAACTCCGAATTCTGTGCAGCCAGGGGATGAATCAGTTGGAATAGGTCTATTTTTAGTTTTCAAGATCTGCTGTTACATTTTGCCTGGCATTAATTAGTGTCACAGGCGTGTTTCACCCACTGGCTCAGAAGGGCCCCAGCGTGTCATTCAAACGGGGAGGTGCCGACCCTCGTGGACGGGCGCTCTCCGGTCCCACGAGGCTGTCTCTGACACATGCGCGTCCAGAATGTTCTGCCCTCTGACCTTGCCCTCTCCGGGCGTATCCCTTAATCTCCTGGCCCCGGCCCTCGGATCTGTGGCCACTGGCCAAGGGAGAGTTGTGATTTTGCCGTGCTTTGTTTTTCCAAAAAGGAAAGGCTGTATGAGCTGAAATTGGGGGGGAAAAAAGATGTTGGATCATAGCTTAGAGAAACAAAACTGGCCTTGAGAGCAACTCTGCCACCGCAGAGGAGAGGAGCGAGGCCCCCGTCCCCAGGCAAGGCTGGCGTCGATAAAGTCGATTTCATAACCGAGGGCCATCCCCCATCGTGGTTCGGACGCGGCGTAATATTTTAGCGGGAACTAATTACGGGGCCAGGCCGATCGCGTGTGCCCGAAGCCGATTACCCTGAGCCGAGGCTGGAAACCCGAAGAGCAGTTTACATGTGGGACTTGGCGTGAGCGTGGCCCCTTCCTTCCCGAGGTGACAAAGAGTACAGCGGGCAGCTTGAGTGAGAGGCAGGGGTGAGAGGCGGGAGGCCGCGGGCAGTGGGGCTGTGGGGACAGCGGTTTCTGTGCCCTTGCAGCAGTTGATAGGTCAGTGAGAAAGTGTCAGCACGTCAGGGGCCCTAATCAGAAGAGACCTGCCCTCCGCTCTCTTGCGTTGTTCCGACCGTTCTCCTGCTGTCCTCGGGTCAGGCCGGGTCCCCAGCTACTAACGCTCCAGCGCCATTCGTCAAGGCCTGTGTAGGTCTTCACGTAGCTTGCAGTTCACTTCCGGTTGGCCTGTCGGACAGGAGCGGGGACGATCTCACGTGGGCAGGCTGGGAGAGCTCCCAGGGCACAGGGCCGGCCCCTCCGTTGAGCGGAGAAACGGAGCCCAGATGAGCATCGACCGGCCAAGTCCGTTCTCAGTCCTCAAGAAGCAGTACCAACTGGATTTCCCAAGTTGCTAACAGCAAGGGTCAGAGGGCACGAGCAAGCAGGGCACCGACCTTGGGTGCCGTGTCCTCCCTCCCATCCCTCCACCCAGACAGCCGATTCAAGGGTCCTGGGCCCACCGATCTCAGCTGAGGGCCTCTGCCCTCCTGACCACGCCATGCCCCTGAATGCCGCGGGCCACATTCTTCCCTTCCTTCTGGCCTGGCGTCCCAGCGGGCACCGCCGGGCTATTCTGGGCTGGGACTACCCGCGTTCAGCCGTGGCAAGAGGTCATGAAGGGGAGCGAAAGAACGGTCTCTCGGTTGGTACTAAGGGTCTCCGGCCCGTCTCCGGCCGGCCTTGTCCGCGGCCGTGGAGGGACCAGCTGAGGGCCGCCTCGGCCTGTCAGGTGCGGCAGGGCGCTTTCAGACTTTTGAGACCTGACCCGGGGATGCCATTAGAGAGCCTTCCTCTGGTGCTGGAGCCTACAGAGTTCTTCGACTGCCTTGGGGTTTCCTTGCGCACAGGGAGGACCGACACAGGGGACGGACGGGGAGGTCTCGACCGCCGCGCCCTGTCTCGGTGGCCACGCGAGCCCCACGTAGAGGCGGCCCCGGTCCCGCCCGCTGCTGGGTCAGGGAAAGGCTTTGCCCGCGTTTCTCCCTTCCGTCCTCGCGGTGGCCCCGGGAGGCTGGCGCGCTCCCCGTCACCGCTCTGAGGAGGAGGCGGCGGCGGAAACGGTCCCATTTTATTTTTAGTGTTTTATCTTAAAAATACGAAAAATGCGTCGCGCTCCCTAGTAGATCCATTGATCCTGCTGTAAAATCACACTTGCCTCTAAGAAAAAGATCTGGAAGGAAAGTCGTCGCCCCACAGTGGGGCGCGGGCTCACTCGCAGTGTCGATAGACGGTCCTTCTGTGGCATCTGCCCCTTCGGGGAGAACAGGTGCCCTAGGCGGAGACGCCTGAGCTGGGCCCGCGCGCTAGACGGGGACTCGCAGTCAGAGGCGGGGCGCCTCGAGCCGGGTCCCTTCCCTGCTGAGGCCCCCCCGCCCCCCCCCAGCGTGAATAAGGAATTGGACCCCTTATCACCCCTGTGCTCCACAGAGGGTCCCAGTCGGCCGCCGTGTGATGGGGAAGCCGGGCCGAGGGCTGGGGGAGGAGGCTCTTATCCCACGTGAGAGCGGGAGCCGCCCTCCCCAGCAGCCCCTGCCCACAGGCCCTCCCTCTTCCTCTGCGACCTGCCACGGGCCTCACATCCTGAGAGGAACCCTAGAAACGGGCCCTGTTGATGCAAACACACGTACCCTTCGCCACAGGAAACGTGGCCTCACGTTCGCAGCGACAACCACCAGGCTCCTCACAGAAACCAGAGGAACAGATTTTAGATTTTTAACTAAATTAGGAAACACGTGTTCCTGCCTCCCTCTCTCCCTCGGCAATTCTCAGCTCACCTCACGTGCAGCCTCTGCTCTCCTGGCCTGCAGCGGAAGCCGGGCATTTAGCAAATCGGTCCGTGTTCTCTGGGTGTAGTCGGAAGCGGTGAGAAAACGGAGTATGAGGAACAGTGGAAGCCGGTGAGCATCACGTCCCGGGTGGGGGTCCCAGAAAACAGCAGTAAACGTGTCCCCAGTCCTGCACGGGACCTGCTTGCGCTGACATCTTACTCATCGTTTCTTTGAAACTCGGATTTAACTCGGTCCCTGCGTTTGTGTGTATTTGCTACAACTCGTAGCCGTGGCACGGGGGACCCAGCATTCGAGCCCCAGCAACCGCATCTGGGAAGAGCGTCGGGCCCGCGTCTCCATCCAGACTTGCCCCCTGGCCCTCCGAGAAGAGCGACGCGGCCCGTCACCCTCTGGCAGGTGCTTGGCGCCAGGCAGATGCCGGCGCGTTCCGTGCAGGAAGGTCTCGTTGGGTCCGCTCGATGGAGGGGTGCTGCTTTACTGGCCTTTCGGGGGAGAACCTGAGGCCCAAGGAGGCGGGCGTGACTTGCTGGGCGCTCGGAGTCAGCTCGTGGCCCGTCTCACCGCATAGTACTTTCTGGGAGTGGGTGTAAGGAGCACGAATCGCTGAGGAGAACCAGGCTTCGGAGGAGCGGTAATAACAGGTTAGCTTGGAAGTGCTCCGCGCGGAGACGGGGAGGCTGTGTCAACACATGCAAATTATATGCAAATACGCTTGGCCCCCTCGCAGGCTCCCCTTCCCGATGGGACACCCCCCCGCCCCAGCACGGCCCCTGTGCCCTGGGTTTCCGGCGGGACAGGTGTACCCAGCTGAGCACTGCTGGCCCTCCGCGAGGTCCCCGTTCCTGGGTGCACGTGGGCTGGGACAGGAGGCGTGTGTGCGCGTGAGCCGGTGCACACACGTGCCCTCTGCGCGGGCGAAGATGCGAGGGGGCCGGCGCGGAGGTGGACGCCTGAGGCTGGGGGAGCCTGTCGACACGTGCGGGACTTGCCGCCGTGAGCCGTGCTGGCAGGCGGCGTGGCGCCCGTCTCCCAGGGTGACCTCTCCTGAGGCCGCTGAGCCGGCCGGCCCGGGGCGGTGCGGAGGACAGTAATCGCAGCCGCGGCGCTCTGGCGACACTTGCGGCGAGAGCGGCCCGTCCCGTGTGCGCGCCTTGTACCCGATCCTCGAGAGTGCCTGTGTGATGACTGTGTGACGACAGGCAGGTGGCCGCACCGAGGCTGTGAGGAGCAAAGTGGCTTGCCCACGGCCGGTGAGACACCCGGCCGAGCCCACCCGCAGATGCCACGGGCTCCCGCGGCCTGCCGCCCAGCCCGGTGAGTCACCGCCGGCCGAGTTCGAGGCCGCGCTCAGAGCCCGGCCCTGGGCACAGACGGGGAGCACTGTCTTGGAGAGTCCTCTGCGGAGATTTGCCTCAGCTGGCCTGAGGCGGTTTGAGATCTGGGCTCTCAGAGTCGAGAGGGCTGGCCTCGGACACCGGGGGCACTGGGAGGTGCTCCCTGGGACAGTCTCTGAGCACGGGGGCCGCTGGCGGGGAGGGGGCCGCCCCTCTCTCTCGTTAGCTGAGGAGGGAGCTCGGTGTCGTGGCGACACGTGCTGGCGGGGCTGGGAGCCCGGGTCTGAGCGGGGGCTCTGCTGGTGACTTGGCTGAGTGGTTGGCTCCGGGCCGCCTCCCCCCCCCCGCCCCGTGAAGCGGGCGTGTGTGAGGACCACCCGCCTCCCGACGTGGCCCGGAGGCAGGGCCGGCCCGTCGCCCGATCACCGTCGGCCGTCGGCCGTCACCGCTGGGCGCTGGGGCCGCAGGAGCACCCGCGGTAGGAGAGTGTGGCTCTCGCCTTTGAAGGTCCCAGAATCCAGAGAACGAGGCTGAGTTCATCAGCGCGTGAGGTGGGTTAGGATCCCCCCAAAGTGCCTCAGGGAACCTGCTGCTGAGGGGGTCGCTCCCGCTCGGGAAACCCCCGGGGCCCTCGTCGGGGAGGCAGCGTTGGGCTCTGTCGTGATGAACAGGGCTTTGGGAGCACCGGCTAAGGGAGCAGCGTGAGCGAGCGCACAGGGGCAGGGGGGGCGGGGGTCTGGGTGGAGGGCTCGTCCGCTTAGTCATGTCGGGTGGCAGCCTCGGAGCTGGTGACAAGGTAGAAAGGTCCCCGGCCTGCGGGGTTTGGTCATTAGCGAGTCATGACGCCTGTGACGTTTCGTCACCGCCGTGGTGCATACGGGGTCCGACTTGGCCGTGGAGCAGGTGTCTCAGAAGGCTGTGCTGGGGGTGGGGACCGGCCGACAGACGAAGGCTCGGAGGGGTCAGCGAGGCGAGGGGGAAAGGAAGGAATTCTGGCCGCGGGGCCGGCCCTCACGTGGGCTGGAGTGTGAGGGGCGGCGAGGCCGGTGCAGCTGGGAAGGAGGACGAGGGGTTTGGGGGGAGGGGGGGACTCCAGGAGCCACAGAGGCCGGTGCCCGGGAGCAGCGAGCAGATGACGGAGTCGCAGGAGCACTGGGCCCACCAGGGGGTTGTCACCAGTGTG
>PITB01032313.1:0-15031 GCA_004024585.1 Paradoxurus hermaphroditus
TCTGTCTTCTGGGGCCTCCTGTTCTGGGGTTCACTCTCTCTTCTGGGGCCTCCTGTCCCGGGGTTCAGTCTGTCTTCTGGGGTCTCCTGTTCTGGGGTTCACTCTCTCTTCTGGGGCCTCCTATCCCGGGGTTCAGTCTGTGTTCTGGGGCCTCCTGTCCCGGGGTTCACTCTGTGTTCTGGGGCCTCCTGTCCCGGGGTTCAGTCTGTGTTCTGGGGTTCACTCTGTCTCGACTTCTTGTGCTCTATATAGAATCTTCCAAAAGGAGTGTTTCTGTCCCAGTTAGCTAGAATGGATTGGGTTAAGACCGTGAATCCTGGTTTCCAGGGATAGGGCTGTTACCTGAATTTTAGCAAGTGACCGTCTCTGTGACGAGCAGATCGGTGGAGCCCGCTCCCACCCACACCTGGGCACTGCGGTGCGCCACCTCGAGGGGCACAGGGGCTGCAGGTGGGATGAGTGGTGAGGCCTTGGGCGGGGAGGGTGTCCTGGGCTGTCTGGGTGGACCCGGTGTCCCCCCCGGGCCCGCACTGTGGAAGAGGAGAGTCGGTCAGGGGTGGACGTGAGGAGGACGTGGTTCTGGCTGTGGACGTGGGGGCAGGGCTAGGAGCCAAAGCCCGGCAGACTCTTGAGGCTGGAACGGCCCCCGTCTTCCAGCCAGCAGGGGCATGGGGACCTAGCCTCAAGGAACCAAATTCTGCCAACAGGTTGAATGAACAGGACCTGGGTTCTTGCCTGGAAACTTCAGAAGGAAGATGCCCTGATTTCAGCCCAGTGAGACTGATGTCAGGCTTCTGGTCTCCCAAACAGTGAAGGGATAAATCCGCACTGTAGGCCTCCGGGCTTAGGGTAACTTGTTACGGCAGCTGTAAGGTCTGCGGCATCTGGGAAAACAGGCACTGCAGGTGTCTGCCGGCAGGCGTAGGCAGTCGGCCAAGGGGCTGGCTGGAAACCCGCGGACATACAGGGTGGCGGGGCTGCAGCGGGCTTGGGCCTCGTGTCGGGGAGCAGCAGTCCGCTGGTGGTGGCCGGGCCACTGGGGCCTCCTCTTTGCCAGGGCTCTAGTGGGGGATGGAGGGCCTCTTGACCCCTGGCTTCCCTGCTGGGTCCCTGACGGCCTCATGGGGAGAATCCACCCTAAACTCTGCATACTGGGATCCGGGATACAGCGTTTGAGAATTCTTGAGGTTCATACGTGATTCTTGAATGTTTATGTATATCTGTGTCTGCCGTGTACGAGGTACGCAGCTCGCTCATCGGGGAAGCTTTTAGTGAATTCTGTGAGTTTATTTCCTCTCCTCTGCCAGAATGGGAGGGTAGGGATGAAAACACCAACCGGTTCGGGCTGGAAAGCTCTGAGGTCACGTGAGCCGCTGCGCCCTGGGCCTCGCTGGGGAGGGCAGGTCGGCTCCACTAAGGGGCGTTGGTGAGGGTGCTCAAGGCGGACCACCAGGCACGTTCAGGTGATTTATGAAGAGACGCTTTAACACCGCACGTCAGTGTTTTCATAGAATAGTCAGTCTAAAAAAAATAATAAAAGCTTAAATGTTTTACAACTGTCTTTTGTAGAGGTTTTTAATCTGAAGGTCACTAATTCAGCCTGAAGTTAGGGTTAAAGAAGCAGATGGAATTAAAGGGGAAAAGCAGGTTACTGATCGCAGGAACAGGGCATTTGTTTCCTGGTTACAAAGAGCAGTACGTGCTCAAGGCCGGCACTTCGGGGATGAGAGCGGAACGTAAAGTCAGGGAGGAGCGTGGAGGAAAAGCCAAGAGCCTCGCACCCAGCCGTCCGGAGGCGACACTGGGGGTTCCCCCCGCCCTCGCTCACACCCAGGGGAGGCCAGGCTGCGGTGCGGGTCCGAGGGGGCCGGGCCCACGGGCTTCGCGGCAGATACTCCACAGAAGCTGCTGTGGACTCGGCGTGGGACCGCACAGAGGGTGTGCGGTCCGACGTGGCTGGCGCGTGGTGGCTGGCGTGTGCTGTTCGTTTCCTTTTCATCTCTCGTGTTTTATCGTGGAGAACTTCAGACACACTCGGAGTCGGGGCGAGCGTGTCCGAGCTCACGGGTAACCACACCCGCCTCCAGCTGTCCCAGGCCCCGTTCCCGTCGCCTGCCTACAGTTTCTGAAGCAAATTCCAGACATACTCTGTAAATGGTGCATAATGTATCTGTAATAGGTAAGGACTTAAAAAATAACCCTAATGCCGGGGTCAGACCTGAGGAGGTGATCCCCAGATTGTCAAATACCCAGTGTACGTGCACCTTTCCAGCCACCTCATCACTTCCTGATTTGGGGCTGGTGTCTGTCCTCGAGCCGGAGTCGAGGCTGCACGCCGTGGTCAGCCGCAGGTTGTCCCTAAGTCCCCTCGGTCCTCGAAATGTGTCTGCTGTTCACTCCGTGTGTGGTGTGTGCTGTGCACCCAGCGCTCGGTCCGGGGCCTGAGCAGTGCGCCCAGCGGTGGCGGGGGTGTGGATTCGGGACCTCGGCCGTGCCGCTAAGCCACACCTGCGTGTGGACAAGACTTCTGCTGCTGCAGGTGACTTCTGAGAAGCTTGCACGGAGGGGGCCCCGCCTGGCTTCTGCGGGCCACACCCTGAGGTGTCCCTCGCGTCTTCCTGTCTCTGGAATGCCCTGAGAAAACGTCGTAAAAGGGTAATTGGATCCAGAGGTCTGGTCCGATCTAGGTTTGGCGCCTTTTATGTTTTGCCCGACTGTTTCTTCCACGAGGAGGCGCGGCCCATCCCTTTGTCTGTTTCTGGATGCTGGCGCTGGGCAGCTTCCAGCTTCGTGCCGAAGCCCATTAGCTGTGGGGCTGCAGAGCACCGCCGTCAGCCTCGCTCACCTGTTAGCTGGGGCTTCGCTGGAGAGAAACTTCCCCCGGAAATGCTGTGGATCATTGGAGTTATCCGGTGGGATAATTTATAAATTAAAGGCAGGTAGTTGCTGCTTTCTCTTTACCTGCCAGTTTTCAAAATTGGTTCCCTAGCATCTTGCAACGGTGCTCACGCTTGTTTTTCCACTATTCTGAGTGTATGGATTTAAACATACGGGGTGTGTTTGCCCTGATCACCGTCCTTGCCTTATTTCAAGGCCCCGCTGACCCGCTCGCCCGGCAGGGGAGCCTCTTCAGTGGAGTCTCTTTTGGGCAGAGACAAGTGGTCCCTCGGAGCCACCTTCTTGGTGCGGGAAGTTGCTCTGGGTGCATCCTGCACCGTCCCTGCCCCCGACCTGCAGTCAGCCGTGTCTCTGAGGAGCCCTGTGGCACTGGGCTGTGGCGGCTGGAGGCCACGGTCTGGCCCTGGGGCAGCTGTAGGGTCGAGGTGGTTTTTGGCTTTTTCAGCGGCAGGCGAAATTGCTCAGGTGTGCCTGCCGACACCTCCTGCCGACCCTTCGCCGAGCTCTTCGGTCGTGGCTCTGGTCTTCCACGGCTTCTCGGGGACCCAGGAATGCGACAGTGACCTGCGTCCCTCTCTGCTGGCAGGGGCCTCGGTGAGGAGGCTCCTGGAACGCTGTCTTACCGGGGGTGCCAGGTTACCCGGTTCGTGGGCGCAGGGAGCGGTGCGCTGGCTGCACGCACAGGGGCTCGCCGTTCCTCTCTTCGCGAGCAAAGACTGTGACTCTGAGTAGGCGGTTGCATTCGCCTGACGTTTGCCCCAAATCTCCACACTCCGGCTCCAGAATGGAGGTGGCTGAGGAGGGGAGCAGGGGATGGGGCTGCATCGTGGGGGACGAAAGTGTTGTAAGACTGTGGTGGTTGCACAGCTCTGAGCTAAAACCACTGAATTGTACACTTTCAACGAGCAAATTCTTTATGGTATGTAGATGCATCTCCATACAACCAGAAAACATTGGGTGGGGAGGGTCACATACCATTCTGACAGTGAAATCCGAGGACCCCCCGCCCCAAGCAGGAAAATGTTTATCTATAAACTCTTCTGTATCTTCAAGGGTTTATCGACATCCTTGGATGAGAGGTTACGGATCCTTACCTGCCCTGCCCACAGCCGCGACCCTGATGTAGGTCTTGTCTTTTTTTGCCCCGACACCCCGGTCTCCTGGCCTCCAGGGCATCCTGTGCGCCGCCCGTGGCCGTCGCCCCCCCCCCCCCCACCGTCGGGCACGCAGCAGAGCTCACGCTGCGACAGCCCCGAAGCCCCTGGGAGCGGGTGATGGTCTGGCCTCTGGTCAGCTCACTGGCCCTCACTCCTGCTGTCCCCAGGCGGTCCTCTGGCATCCAGGACGGCCACTTTTCCTGTCCGAGCTCGTCCCAGACTTCTATTCCATCAGGTTCCATTCCAGTGTCTGCAGCTATCCCACACGTAACCCCCAGACTTGGCGACTTGCAGGGACAGCAGTGATACTCACGAGTGTGGCCGGGCAGCAACAGCGCCGCCGGCCGTTCGCCAGGGCTCTGGCTCCCTCCCTCTTTCTGTGTCTTTCCCCCTCTCGGTCCCTCCCTTTCTCTCATTTGCTCACGTGTCAGGGGGTCTGCTGGGACATCTTCACGTGGCCCTCACGTGGCACCACGGCACCCGGGTAGAAGCCGTGTCTGTGCTGTGGTCTTGGAAAGCTCGCGTCGCTTCTGCAGAGTAAGTGCCCACGGGCCTCCGGAACCAAGGGGTGAGGACGTGGATGCCGCCTCTGATGGGGACAGTGTGGACACGCTGCCGAGGCTGTCTCTGGACCTCAGTGCCTGGAGTACGTGTGCACAGATGCCTGAAGTGTGTGACCTTGGACGATGGCCCTCGCTGGTCTCTCGGCCTCGGGACGGCTCTCCTCCAGTCTGACCTGCACAGAGATGGTTCTCTAAAGCGTAGGTCTGGTCTCACTGCCTTCTAGCCGAGAACCCTTCGGCAGCTTGACTCTGTCCTCTGGAAAGAGCCTGACACGGGACAGGAGACTTCCCACCCTGACCCCCACCCCTCCCAGCTGCTGCCTTTCCTGCCCCCGTCGTCGTGCCCGGAGAGCCCCCCGGCCGCGCTCTCGCGGTTCGGGGCCTCCGTCCTGGCCCTGCCCTGCTGCCTGACGCGTTTCCAGCTTGTCTGCTGCACGATCAGGCCCGGGTGTGTCTGAACTGCCCCCGGAGCAGTAAGACATTGCGTGGTCTCTCCTCTGCCCCTTCCACTTTGGGACCTGGATCTTTAGAGGAAGTGTCAGTGAACGGTGAATTTGGCCTCAGTCAAGAAATAGACGCAAAAAGCTGAGGAAGTCCCGCGGAGTCTGGGTATTCAGAGCCCAGCGCTTCCGGGAGGTGGTGCCGCTGGTTCGGGAAGCCCTCACTGGGAGGGGCGGCGCCGCCTCGTCAGCAGGGTCTGTGGGCACCTGCTGGCTCCAGGTCCCTAGCCGGTCTGGCGGTTTCTTTTAGCTGCTTGCTTGCAAACTGTCCATTTGTAGGCGGAGCCTGCCTCGCCTGGGGCACGTGACACGCAACCGCCCCGGGTCTGTGACGGAGTCGGTGCCTCCCGAGCTCACTCTTCCATCCCAGACTCCACCACCACGGAGGCACTCTGGCCGAGTCCTCAGGGGCCGTGGGCCGCCGTCCGGGCCGCGCAGAGCTGGGGGTGGGGCTCAGGTGGGGCTGGGCTGCTGGAGGAGCGAGGTCCCTGCACACGGAGGCCTCGTGCGCCTTGTCGGGGGCTGCCGCGGGGTCGGGGAGGAGGCACCCTGGCCCGATGTGCCGGCCGCTGCCTCCGAGCCTGCGCTCCGCAAGGTCACGTGCTGCGCTAGCTCCCGGGGCAGGGAGGGCGTTCCGGTGCGTGGACGCTGAGGACGGCTTTATCAAGCAGCCCTCGGAAGAGCTTTGACCCGGGACACCTGTCTTGCAGTCAGAGCTTGCGTACGGACGAGCTTTCAGGGGAAAGCGGGGGCACGGTCTGCGGTCTCTTTCCGTCAGCACGGCAGGCATGCTGTGGTTTACGCCACCTTCGACCTTAGAAATTCAGTGAAAATATGATGACTTTTCACTTTGACCCGAGATTTCCTCCTCCTACCCCAAGTACTTGCATTGGAAGAGGGTAGGTTTGGAGAAAAATTGGTCAGAAAGTAAATTTCCGAATACACGAAAACCAAGATCTGGCCCTTCTTTTCCAGTGTTTCTTAAAAAAAGAAATACAAAACGGGCTGGGAGACCGCTGCTTGCTGGTGTTAAAATCGGTCTGTTTTTGTCTTTTCTCTTCCTCCTTTCTGTTTTCTCTCCTTTTAAATGTCGCTGCAGATAATCAGGATGAAGAACTCAAGCTCCCGCCCCGGCGGTCGTATCTGGGTACGTACCACAGCGCCCGAGGCTGCCGCCGGAACCCCTGCTGCATCCACTCTGTGCAGCTCCGCCCTCAGCCCTCACGGCCACGCTTGCTCCGCGCGTGCGTCTCATGGTGCCACGCGCGCCCACGTCCCCAGCAAACTAACCAACACATAGCCTGCTGCTTTTAAGCATGAACTGGTTCCTAGAAACCTGCCCATCGTGTGCGTGAGAGAGTGAGAGAGGGAGGCAGGGAAGGAGAGAGAGGCGGGAACAGTACGGGTTTTGGAATGCTTTTGTTAAATCTCTTCTTTCTGATGCTGTGGCAAATGGGATTGTTTTCTTGATTTCATTTCTCATTGCTCGTGGCTATCTCGTAGAAATAAAATTGATTTTCATATATCGATCTTGTATCCTGCAGCTTTGTGCGTCTCGTTTATTAGTTCTAATAGTTTTTTAGTGGATACTGTAGGATTTCTCTACATAAGGTTGTGTCATCTGCAAATAGAGATATGTTTCCTTGTTCTTTTCCAGTCTGGATACTTTTTCTTTTTCTCGCCTAATTGCCCTCGAGTTTGAAATGGCCACAGTGGTGAGCCTGCCGAGCTGGTCCTGTTCCTGAGGTTACTGGGACAGCATCCCTTCACCAGTAAGCGTGATGTTAGTGGATTTTCACAGATCTTTCAGATTAGAGGAAGCAAGAACCTTTCTATTCTGAGTTTGTCGAGTGTTTTGTTTATTTGTTTTAATCATGAAACGATGTTGAAGTTTGTCTGCTGGTTTTCTGTGTCTGTTGAGACGATTTTGTCCTTTATTTTACATTGATTGATTTTTGTATGTTGCACCAACGTTGCATCCTTGGGATACATCCCATCCGGCCGTGATGTATAGTCCTTTTTGTAAGTTGCTGGATTCTGTTTGCTAGTATTGTGTTAAAGATTTTTGTGTCCATATTCACAAGAGATAGTGGTCTGCTTGTGTGTGTGTGTGTGTGTGTGTGTGTGTGTGTGTGTGTGTGAGATGACTTTGGTTTTAGTATCAGGATAGCACTGGCGTTGTAAGACAGGTTGGGAATGGGAAATGTTCCCTCCTCTTCCCTGTTGTTTTAGGCTGTGAAGGATTGGTATCAGCTGTCTATCAGTTACAATGTTTTGAGGAGTAATTGACACATGGCTTCAGTTTTGGGTGCACATTATTGGATGCTGTACGCACCGGGTATGTGGTGAAGCGCAGCGTGAAACGCGTGTATTGTACATAGTGAGTCTAGCTGACGTCAGTCGTTGTACATGGTTACAAAATATTTTTTTCTTATGATGGGGACTTCTAAGGTCTACTCCTGCTAAGCCACTTTCAAACGTGCAACGCGGTGTTGTTAGAGTCACCATCCTGAACGTCACGTCCCCATGACCGACTTGTGTTATAACCGACGGCTTGTCCCTTTTGACCGCCGTCACCCATTTTACCCATCCTGAACCCTTCACCTCCGCAGCCTCCAGCCCGTCCCCTGCATCTGTGGGCTTGTTGTTCAGGGTTCCATGTGTAGATGAGCTCCTGTGGTGTTTTTGCCGTTTCCTGTCTGACTTACCGCACTGAACACAACGCCCTCAAAGTCCCTCTTTGTTGCAAATGGCAGGACTTTCTTCTTTTTTATGGCTGAATAATATTCCGTCGTACATAAATACACCACGCCTTCCTTACCGCTCTTCTGCCGGTGGACACGTGGGCTGTGCCCGTGACTCGGCTACTGTGAATAATGTGGCTATCAACACGGGTGCACACAACTTTTTGAATTAGTGTTCTTGTTTTCTTTGGATCAATACCTAGTAGTGGAATTGGTGGGTCATACGGTATCCTATTTTGAATTTTTTAAGGTTTACTTATTTATTTTGGTGGGGGGAGGGCAGAGAGAGAGGAAGACAGAGAATCCCAAGCAGGCTCCTCACTGTCAGCACAGAGCCCGACATGGGGCTCGATCCCATGAATTGTGAGATCGTGAGCTGAGCTGAAATCAGGAGTCAGGCGCTCAACTGACCTAGCCATCCAGGCACCCCTGCCTTCCTTTATTCTTTATGATTGATATCATCTAATTCTTTGAACATATTTATAATAACTGCTTTGAAGTCATTTTTGCTAAGTCCAGTGGCTCTTCTCCTTCAAAAGCAATTTTGTTTCCTTTATTTTTCTTCTGTGTATGGGCTACTTTCCCATTTCTTTGCATTTCTCAATATTTTGTTGAAAACTGTGTATCGTAAACTATTGTAGCAACTCTGGTTACTGATCCCCAACCCCGGCGGGGTGGGGGGAGGCATGTTTGCTTATTTGTTTAGTGACTTAGCTGCTCTCTGTCCCTCCCCTCCCCCAGGCAAGGCTGTGGGTCCCCTGCCAAGCCTCCGGTGACCGCCTCCCCCGCTGTCACGCTATCACGCGCACCTGTTAGCCGCCTCGAATGGCTAGCCAGTTGTGCTGTTGGTTTTGGTAACATGCTGGGGCTGCAAGGTCTGGTCCCATTGAGGCCGGGCACAGGGGCATCCCGAGGGCAGTCTTGGACAGCTGCTGTGTCCCTAGGTTGACTCTGGGGCTGTTTTTGTCTGGTAGACGTTGAGCGGGTCTGTTTGGAGCTTCCAGCTTCCTCCAGTTCCTCGAGTACCGGGTTCCCCACTGTTCCGCCAGTGCCCTTAGGCTTGAACTTGGTCATACTGTGTTCGAAGCAGAGGTACTTCTTTTAGGGAGAGCTATAGAGCTGGCTGTTCTGCCCCACCGTGGCTGCCCCCCACTTCCAGGACAGAACCCCTGAACCGCTGCTCTGGGGCGCCGGCTCGGGCAGCAGCGGCCTTTTATGGAGCGCTGCCCCAGCTCCGGGCGCGTGTGCTGGGGGAGCGCGGACCCCGGTCTTCTCGGCTTGCCCCTTCCCCTGCGGGCCCTGTGTACTTGTGAGCGCGCGGGGTCAGGAGCCTGGGCCGGAGTGTCCTGGGGGTGGGGGCTGGGCGGGGAGGGAGCCCTGACTCGTCTGCCCTTCTCGCCTGGAGCAGAGCGGAGCCCGAGGTGAGTGCCCCCCACGCTGGAGCGGAGCTTCCATCGCAGGGGCCGTGGGGGCGGCAGGTCCCGCCTCACACTCGTCTTCCGTAGACGTTTCCCCGTTGCAGTGGACCCTTCCCAGAGATTGCGACTCTCTTGTTCTGCTGCAGAGACCCTCCCGTCACACCCTGAGGTGCCGTCTCGTTCGCTGGTTACCTGGCCGGAGCCCTGGTGGCCGGGATTACAGAGAACGTTTCAGGCCAGGAGATCAAGTGGCTGCTGTGTTTTTATTTAGAGCTGCCCTGAGGACGGGCTCGGGGCCTGGCCTGTTCCCCGTTGGTTTCATGTTCGCGGGAATAGAAGGTCATGTTCTCCGTTAAGTGTTTAGCAGTAGCCTTAAAACTGTGATTGTAAGCGAAGCTGCTGCTTTGATTTGGGGCAAAACTGCGTATCCTCAACCCTCCGGGTCCGAGACCAGGGTGCGCGCGTGGAGACTCAGCAGGGACGCTGCTCGAGAGCTTGTCCGCGGGGCTGTTGGCCAGGGCGGTGGCCCGCCCGCTGGACCGTCGGTGTAGAGGACACGGGGCCTCGGCCTGCGGCCTCCCGTCCAGTGTCGGATGCCCACTAACCGGAAATGAGTGGCAAAAGAAAGGGCCGGAAATGCAGGAGGATGAAGGGAAGAGGCTTCTGTAGTTTAGGGGTGCCAGGAAGGCCAGCCCAGCGCAGGCCCCAGGACGGGCTCGCCTCTGCAGGGGGGTCGGCCACGAGGACGCGATGGGCTCCCTCTGGGAGCGTTTCTCAGTGAGGGCCGGCGCTGCGGCTCACTGCTCCGTCCCTCCTCGGGTGGGGCGGGGCCGCTGGGTCCCCGGATCCCTGTCCCCCGGCGTGGTCCCCCGGCCCGGCCGCCCACCCGCCCGCCGGTCCCCCAGCCCACCTGGTGAGGGCGGGCGTGGGTGGAGGGGGCAGAGGCGGCCCAGTAAGTCCAGCGACCCCTGGCTCTGGAGGCTGGCGGGGCGTTGGTCGTACTGCGGCCTGATGGCCTGTTGTCTTTGCTAACCCGCTGTGTCCCTGTCCGGGCAAAGTGGTCACACGCCGCCTCGTCCCCTGCCCTGTGGCTTCCCTCCCGACCAGCCCCTCCCGCAGAGCAGGGGCCCCACAGGCCCCTGAGCTTTCTCTGGTGGCCCGAGAGGCACCTCATGCTTCCCCAGGGCCTGGTGTCCGCCTCTTCCTTGTTGGAGTGTGAGTTCGGGGATGCGGGGCCGTAGGTCAGGGCTGTGTCCCCGGATGGAGCGGGCTCTCAGCAGGCTCACGTGGAGAAGCACAGCAACTGGGGAGGGGCTGCCGGAGAGCAGCGTGGTGAGAGCCGAGCGTCACGTTGACCCTCGTGGTTTTGTTTTCACAGAGTTGAGTTTTAATATTTAAAACTTCTTTGAAAGACCACAGAGTCGCCGTGGGAATCCAGCAGTGTTTTCTCGAGCTATTTGAGAACGAGTTGCTGACTCGGTGCTCGGTGACACCCACGTCCTCCGGCGTTCCCTCTGGAAGGCGGGACCTGCGCCTCCGCGGCCACGGCGCGGCCCGATCACGAGCCCGGTGGCCGCTGGCCTCACCCGCCGGCTCCGCCTCAGAGCTGCTCCTCCCGTGGGGAGCTGTTCCTGGTCCTGTGCGCCCAGGGCTCAGTTTTGGGGACACTCGGAAAGGATATAAAGATCACGTTCCTCCTCAGTCTTTCATCCTGTTCCCGTGTGATGATAACGGTAGGGACGTGTGGCCTCGCGGCTTGTTCACTGACCAGACCCCGCATCTGGTTGGCCTGCCGCTGGGTCCCCGAGTCCTGCCACCTCAGGGTGCTCTGGGCGTGTCCGGTGACCTGGACTCTGCCCCTGCACACTTCAGCCCCCGGCTGGGAGGGGGCACGGAGGGAACTGGGACCTGGGGGGAGGGGAGAGGCCTGGGCTGGTCCCTGAGCCCCCCCCGGCCGAGTCAGTCCTCTTCATCGGAAAGTGGTGATGGTGCAGGTGGCCCCTGCCGGGCTGGGGGTCGTTGGTGAGCTTTTAATCTCAGGAAGCAGCACGGCGTGACCTTCGCCAGCCGAGCTACCGCAGGGTGGACGGAGTCCAGCTGCGGGCCAGGAAGTGGCCCCTAGCCACGTGGATTTTTTTGGTAGACTTTGTTTTTAAACATAGCTGATGTGGAGGGTTCAGTGTGTGCCAGATGCTTTTTAAGTCTTTCACAGGAAATCGGTCATTTAATTTTCATGCTGGTCCGTGCACAGTGTACTGTGACTCCCTTGTTTTTACAGATAAAGAAACAGGCACAGAGAGGTCGGGTCACTAGACAGAAAGACACAGAGCAATAAGAGGCAGGCTGGGGCTCCACATCCATGTTCACAGCAGGACCACGTGTCCCCCCGTCTTCACTGGCAGCTTTGCGTGTGTTTGCTCCTGTGTCACCTTGCGACCTTTGCACCCTCCGATGGGTAGGCTCTCGCCACGGGTACAAGCCACGTCCCCCCCTTGTCTGCACGTTGCTTCTGCCCTCGGCCGTTCTCCTGCCGGCTGTGTCCCCCTTCCCACTCCCATGGGGACCCCAGCCTGTGGACCCCAGCCTGTGGGAGCACCTGAGCCTCCCAGCCGACCTGCCCTCAGCCTGCTGCACTCACGAGGGCAGAAGCTGTACAGCGGGGAACCACAGCCTAAATGTGGGGAGTGGGGTGGGGGGGCTGTTTAGGTTTGCCCAGGTGCTGGGGACACCATTGGACTAGGCAGTGTGACGGAGACAGGGGGCGGGGGGGGTGTTTGATCCTGTTCCTGGTACCGAGCCATGGCCACGTGGCCACCACTCACCTACCTCGTGCGGCTTCTTGTCTCTGTGGCTGCCG
Organism: Paradoxurus hermaphroditus; assembly: GCA_004024585.1. NCBI lineage: Eukaryota > Metazoa > Chordata > Mammalia > Carnivora > Viverridae > Paradoxurus > Paradoxurus hermaphroditus. The sequence goes on from PITB01032313.1 coordinate 12,138, forward strand.
TACGGGGCCCTCTGGGAACCTGCCTTCTCCTCCACGGGCAGCAGCCCTGCTCCCTCCACAGCTGCCTGCCTGTGGGATAAGGGCGTCCTTCCCGTAGGACAGAGCTAGCAGCCCCGGCCCGTCTGGCAGCTAGGCCCTGGCCAGCCCGCTTCACCTACTCGCTGTGCGTGTCAAGGATGCTGGCAGTCCCTCCGTCCCCTGGAGGGCAGTCCTCTGTTCACAGCCTCCCCCTGGTTTGCGGACACCTGGGGGCAGGGGCCAGGGAGGCCAGCCCCTGGGACCAACCACGGTGGCCAGAGCCCCCAACACTGTCCATGCCGCTTGGGGCACTTGGGGGTGTTTTGAACGTGGCTCATGTGGAGAGCCGTGGCTGTGTGGTTCACACGACTTTTTCAGCAGCTTCTGGTTGACGTTGTGGCCACTGGGGATGGAACACAGCCACACTCCGCCCTCCCCCACCCTCCACCTTCTGCCTTCAGGGCTTGTACCATCCCCCCCACCCCGCTTGGAGCTTTTTTCCAGCAGGAAGGGCTTTGCCTGCACCGGCAGGGATGGGCCACATGGGGGTGCTCACGGGCTTCGAGGTCTGAGAGGCGCAGGGACCGCTCCAGGTTATGTAACTGTCCATCACTAACGGGGTTTTCGATGGAGCCTGAAGAAGTGACCCGAGAGGGCCAGGGTCTCCTCCTCGGGGAGGGCCGGGGTCTCTGCTGCTCTCGCTCCCTGGGGTGGAATGAGACCGGCTGAAGAGGCACTGGTCTTCTTAGTGGCCTGACCGCCAGCCATCACTCTGGAGTCAGGCCACAGGCTGCGGGGCACTGGCGTAGAGCCGGGGCCGCACTCAGCCTTGCCCCCTGCCCGGCCAGGCCCTCTGTGACCCCACGAGGCCCAGGGCTGTGTGGCGGGGCCCCGGCCCCCTCGGTGGCCTTCCCGCAGCCCTCTGTTAGAGGAGGCGAAGCCACACTGGCAGGGTCCTGTGACGGCACGCAGTCTCCGGGCCACCATCGAGCTCCTCGGCCGCGAGGAGGCTGGCGGCCACCCCTGCCCAGGCGAGGGCACCATCCCGCACCCCCCAGCCTGGTCAGTGGGAACTCCCCACGGCAGCTGTGACAACCCCGTCTTCTTCTGAAGTGTGCCCTTGTGGCCTGAGAGAATGGAGTTAGTGCGTGGAGGTTGGAGTGGGGGTCTCTGTACAGTTTACATGTGACAGAATGCCCCCTTCTGTTGGGCATGCTCTTCAGGGTAGTCACTAGGGGCACTAGAAGGGGGTTTTGTTTGGCCAGTGGTGGGGGGTTCCCTAGCGCCTGCCTGTCACGTGGTGCCTGCCCCTCCCGCGTGCCCGTGAGCCGAGTCGGCTCCTGGCGAGTGTAGACCCCAGAAGTGTAGACCCACAGCTTGACTACCTGCAGCTGTTCCTGGTTTCCGCGTGAGGAGGAGCATCGGGGCAAGGCCTCTTCCTGACGGCCAGTGACGGGTTAGGGTTCGAGGGTCTTGGCGTCCCGTCCAGTTTGAGGGACCGTAATTCCCACGTGGTGGGTCGGAGGACCCAGGGTTAGAAGGACACTGACCGCCCTCCTCTGGACCTCGAGGTGAAGGAGAGGAGGTGTCTTACACCCTGGACCCGGGTGAGACCACTGCCCGGTGGCCAAGCGCCTGTTGGCCTGTCTCCGGAAGGAAGCACGTGGGCGAGAACCCGCAGCTTCACACCAGGGCTGCAAGAGCGTGGGCCGAGCTCTTAGTTACCTGACACGTGGCCTCGTGGAGCAGGGTGGCACGGCCGTCCTGAGGCTCTGTGAGGTTAGGCCCTTGTCTCAAGGTCGCACAGCTGGGGTGAGCGGCGCCATCCACTGCACTCAGCCGCGTCCTGTGGTCCTTGGACCCACAACGGCAGCGCAGCCTCATGGTCTGGGGTCAAACCCTACGCAACCCTTCCAGCCGCTGGCTCTGCCGTAGTGCCCCCAGTGTGTGGGTGGTTGGGGGAGGTCCGGGGTGCTGAGCTCCCTGGAGACGGCCCGGGCTCCTGCAGATGAGCCTCCTGGACGCAGGGAGGGACATTGAGGGCTGCAGCTGATGGGGGAAGGGGCCAGGGTCCCCAGGTGCAGCGCCAACCCCTGTCAGCCAGCGGGGTCATTGAGAGCCTTCATGGGCCTGACCTGGGTCTCGGCGCCCCGAGGGCCATCAGCCTTAGTCAGCCCTGCCGTGTGGCCTCTTTGTCCTTTAGAGTGGAGGTGGTCAGTAATGAGCCCCCATTGACAGCATGGTGTGGGGGGGGGCCCTCTCCCTCGTGTATGGGGCGACCAGCCTGATGGGGCACGGAGGGTCGGCACGCTGGATGCTGGCGTGGCGTCAGCACTCTGAGGGACTGGCCGTGACCCCAGAGCTCCTGTTCACTGGGGCTGGCTTTGTGGGTCCCTGGCCGTCCCCTGGGGACGTGCCCAGGTCTGTGGTCTTGCCGAGGGGCCGTGGCGAGGAGGGACACCGTGTAAAGGACTTGCCTGGAGAGGAAGGGGTCGGTAGAAAGGACTAGAGTTTGCTCCTTGGAAAACATCACGGGTTCAGGATCAGTGGAGGGAAAAAGGAGCCGGGGGTTTCCTTCCACCTCTCATACCGCCTGTGGCCACCTCACAGGACGGGTTCCCGCAGTGACTCTGGGCCAACTGTGGTCACCTCTGCCAAGTGTGCTTCCGTCATCAGGGTCACCATCTGGGCTTCAGAGGGGGTCGACTCCTGCAGTCAGAACAGAACTGACTCTAATTCCGGAGCCCTCAGCTGCAAAAAATAGCTTCTGTGCCTTCTCACACGGCACTTGGTGGGTGGTGGTTAGGGTCAGTCCCTGAGAAGCCTTCTCTAACCCGATTTCCTGCCTCAGAGAGGGGAGGCCAGTAGAGACAGGG